>CM032767.1:8424778-8618967 GCA_019155195.1 Avicennia marina
AAAAATTTAACATTCTTCTTGCTATTTGCATTGACTTGTTCAGTACTAGGTAATAGCAATAATCTATAAGAGTTAAGAGATTAAATCCATACACAACTTCAAAAGGAGAAAAATTGTGTAGCAGTGCCTATGCTCCTACTTTATGCAAATGCTTCCCATGATTTCAAATTCTTCCTAAGTGTAGCCCACAACAATGTTCCCATAGTTCTATTAACCACCTCAGTTCAACCATCAGTTTAGGGATGGTAAGCAATAGAAAAACAAGTTTGTTCTCAACTTACACCAAAGAGTTTTCCAAATATAACTACGAAATTTAACATCACAGTCGAAAATAATGATCCTAGGGACTTAATGCAAGTGTACAATTTCCTTAAAGCATAAATTAGCTGCATAGCTTGCATCATCCATTTTACGATAAAGAATGGAATGAGCCATTTTGGAAAATCTATCAACAAAAAAATATATAGCATCAAGTTCATTCCTACTTCTGGGTAATCTCAATATAAAATCCATAGAATATTAGTCCAAGGGACTTAGGGTATGGGCAAAGAAGCGTACAAATTATATGGATATGTGTGCATAACTTGGAAACTAATCATTTCAAGCACCGATCAATGATCCTAGTCACATCCCTTTTGAAGCGAGGTTAATAAAAATGTTCCTACAAGATGCTCATAGTCTTGGTGAAACCAAAGTGTCCCATCAATCCTCCATTGTAAGCTTTCCTTACCAACAACTCACACAAAAAACATTTAGGCACACATAACTTCCCATCAAAGTATAAATATCTATCATTTCAAAATAATCTTTCATATGGGGTAACATCTATTAGAGCATACATCGCACCAAAATCATCATCATTTTCATACATTTTATGAATATGTTCAAACCCTAACATTTTTGTGCTTAATGTGGAAATCAAAGTATACCAACGTAATAAGGTATCGGCAACAACATTGTCCTTTCATTTCTTGTACTTAATCATGTAAGGAAACACATCAATGAAAGCAACCCACCTCACATGTCTTTTACTCAAATTACCTTGGAACTTAAGATGCTTTAAGGACTCGTGGTCAATGTGAAACATGAACTCCTTGGGCCTTAGGTGGTATTGCTAAGTTTATAATGCCCGAACTGAGGAATTCATCTCCTTATCATATGTTGGGTAGTGAGGGTGGCTCCACTCAACTTCTTGCTAAGGTAAGCAATGTGTCTTCCTTCTTGCACTAACGTAGAGCCCATCCCAATACTTGAGGTATCACACTTAATTTCAAAAGTTTTGTAAAAATCAGGTAAAAGAAGAACAGGTGCTCAAGTGGGTTTTTGTTTTAAAGTCAAAGACATCTTGTTGTGCTTTGTTCCATTTGAATTTCTCATTCTACTTGATCACAGTCATTAGTGGGGTAGTTATAGTGCTAAAATCCTTCACAAACCGATGGTAGAAGCTAGCCAAACTGTGGAAACTTTTTACATCTTTAATAGACTGAGGTATTAGCCACTCTTAAATGGCTTTTGCCTTCTCCTTATCAATGTGAATACCTTATCTGCTAATAAAAAAACCCAACAACACATAATGGCCTACACGAAACACACACTTCTTAATGATAGAATATAATTTCTCTTGCCTCAAGTAATTAACATATGATAGACATGCTCAATATGTTCATCCATAGTTTTAATATAAATTAAAATATCATCAAAATAAACAAAAACAAATTTCTTAATGTAAGTACATCGGACATGGTTCATCAATCTCATGAATATACTGAAGGCATTTGTAAGACCAAATGGCATCATAGTCTACTCATATGATCCAAATTTGGTCTTAAAAGCTGTTTTCTGTTCATCCTCTTCCATTATTCTAATTTGATAGTATCCACTTTTCAAAGGAATGGGAGAATGATACTTTACCTTCATTATGTTTATGGCCCTACAATCAACATATATACACCACTTATCATTTTTCTTTAGCACATGTAGGATAGGTATGGCACATGGGCTCATGCTCTCTCGAACCCACCCTTTTTGCAACAACTCCTCTACTTGGCCTTGGATTTCTTTAGCTTCTTTTGGGTTCACCTTATATGTGGGGCGGTTTGGAATGGAAGCTCAAGATACCAAATCAATTTGGTGCACAATTCCACTAACGGATGGCAACCCATTATGCAATTCCTTGGGAAAAATGTCTTCAAATTCTTACAAAAGTGGAATAATAGATTTGGGGAGGAAGGATGTAACATCATAAAAAAGAATTAATTATTCTTTGTAGATTAACAACACCATAGGACTCTCTTACTTGCATGCTCTCCCTACATCCCTTCTTCTTGTTAGCAGACACCCTTTTGCTCCCTCTTAAAGACTCTCTTTTTTCTCAGTAGCCCCTCGCCTTTATCTATTTTACTCTAGCTCTAACTTGTATGGCTTTTGTATGTACACTTGGTCTCATAAACTTACTTGGGAGATAATAGTGTTAAAGGAACTTTCCTTCCACCAAAATGGAAGGTGTATCACTTAGTGACTCCATCATAAGACACTTGTCGATCAAATTACCATGGCTTCCCCAAAAGATTGTGTTATGCTTACATTGCAACTAAATTACACAAGACCTCATCCAAGTATCCTCTAATCTTAAAAGGCAACAATACTTGCTTCTGACCTTAACCTCACCATTTTTATTAAACAACTAATAGTGGTAAGGCTTATGATGGGCAATGGTAGGTAAACTCAACTTCTAAACTAATGTTTTGCTAGCTGTGTTGGTACAAATCCCACCATCCATGATGAGGCTACATGCCTTACCTTGTACTTGGCATCAAGTGTGAAAAATGTTCTCTCTTTGCTCAAAATTCAAATCCTCCTTAGCTTGGGTGCTAATGGCTCTCATAATCACCAAATTAATGTCTCCTTTATCTTCTTGCTTGATCTCATCAACATAACTATCATGCTCGTTAACTTTATTGTCCTCTTCACTTTCATCAATAATGATCTTGATAAAGTCATTCAAAATCTTAGTCTTATTGTTTGGGCATTGGGTAGTAAAATGCCCTCAACCCTAACACTTGAAACAAACAAGATCTCAATTACTTGAAGTACTAAGGGAAGTGTTAGGGTGAGATACCTTTGATGTCTCTTCTTTGGGCATCTCCTTAACCTTGGATGAACTAGCTAAAGGTGGTCGATTGTCTTTCCTAGGGAAAGTCCAAGGACTTGATGTGCTTGATGGTGCTCCCCCCTAACCCCTCCTTCTGTGTTCCTTTTCAACCTTAACGGCTTTTTAGACCATCTCATCTAAGTCCACATAGTGTTGCTACTTTACAATGTTAGCTATGTCATGGTACATCCCATTTAAAAATCTAGCCATGGCGGGTTCTCAATCCTGTACCACATCAGCTCTCATCATTAATAACTCCATCTCCTTGTAATAATCCTCAACACTCTAGCAATCTCGAATCAAATTTTGCAATATTTAGTACAAGTCTCGATATTAGTGAGATGGGACAAATCTCCTTCTCATTGCCACCTTTAACTCAGTCTACGTCTATATTGGCCTTTCACTAACTCTCTTTTAGCTCATCACAATTTGTCCCATTAAACCATAGTGTAGTTAGTGAATTCCACAACTATCAATTTTAGTTTTTGTTGCATCATGTATTGGTAGCAATCAAAATTTATTTCCGCCCAATGTTCCTATTTAACATATAACTCAAGGTTTGACTTTCCTTGAAACGGTGGTACCTTGAGCTTGATCCCCTTAAATTCATCCTCATTATCTTTTGCATGTCTCCTCCTTTGTTGTTATGATTGCTCATCATATAAATCCTCATTAAAGTCAGAGTAGTTGTCCAAGGACCTCCTCCCTACACTTGGGTCACACTTTCAGTCTTTAACCAGATCACTGTGTGGCAATGAGTCATCCCTTGTCCTTAAGGTTTGGGGGGCTTTGAGCCTCTCCAACTGAGCATGCATGCCTTCAACTATTTGGGATATTCGTTACGTCTCTCCTTTAATAGCTTCAAACATTAATTTCATGTCATATGCCTATTCGATTGATCCTACTTGGCTATTTGACCTATAGAACGTAAATTGGGAAAGCAACGTGTGTGTGCAAGTAAGTGTATATGTATAAAATGAACAATTAAAATAAAAACACTCAATGGCCTTGCCGACCTAACTTAAGTCACTTCAGAAAATTTGAAGTGATTCCTAAGCTCAAAAACCAACGAATCCTCAAAAATGGTGTAGAAGGTTTGGGATTGATCTAGAATCAAGTTAAAGAAATAGGCTAGGTGATTAATTTAGTTATGGGCAGGGATAAGTAATCATGCTAGCAAGGCATGTGTGCTTGCTTCTAGAATTAAGGTTGTCATCCATTAGGTGATAAGGTGTTCGATCTGAACTTCTTCTGGATTGATCTGACTAATAGTTTTAGACAAAAAAGTTGTTCCAAACAACACAAAATCCACAAAAGATTCCTTTCTTTTATTATATATGAAATTTTTGCTTCTTTTCTTTTCTCTTTCTTACTCTCTCTCTCTCTCTCTCTTTCTCGTTTTTTTGGTCCCAACCAACACCAAATATTGAACAACAATATTTTCAATAAAATGTCTCAATATTCAACACCAAAATCCCTAAAATTCATCCACATTCTGAACAATTCAGAAAAATATATAACTACATATGCTTTCTAGAAATAAAAATGGAAGGCGTAGGAGAAGGTGGAGAAAAATTATAGAAAATATGGAAAAAATAACTCAAATGGAACCCAACCGATCGATTAGATTAAGAAACCCAATTTACTTGCTCGAATGCTAATTGGGGTGAACCAAGTGGAAGCAAAGATTGAAAATATGGTCGGGAAAATGAAAAGGATAGCCAACAAGATTGCACAAAAATAAACCGAGTAAAAACTAACCTCACTTAGAGCAAACCTTTACAACAAAAGGAATTTTGGCAACCAAAGAACTAAACACCATGCTGGAAGATGTTGGCTACAAACTATCGAAATGAAACTCGAATGACCTCCTTTGTACTTGAGTTTGGGAGAATTGCACTCTAAAGACAACAAGTATGAAAAGAAGGGAGAATATTCTTTCACTAATTTGAGCAAGAGTTATTACATGGTAGTTCAATGAATGTATTTGTAGGAGACATCCAGAAACCTTAATACACAAGCCTAAAATGATAAAAGAAACTCTTGGATTTTGCTCCAAATGGTCAAAACTTGAAAATAAGTAAGCTTCCCACCCACTCATGATTGATCTATTTTCAAGTTGGATCGATTATGCCATCTCTGAATTGTGCCACCTCGCGTGAAATCATCCGCTCGAGTGCACGGTCATTATGATCACATGTAGTTGCAAACAACTGGTCTTCCACGATTGTAATTCCAATGTGCCACCATCTTGCTTCCAAGTTGATTGCGCTCCATCAAATCAATCAAGCCCTTATCTATTTCCAAAGTTAGAAGAATGTAAAATTGGCTATCTGACTTGTCAGAATTGATTTGGGTGGGTTCAGATTGCTATTTTTGAGCCCCTTGGTGCTTCTTGAACCTCCTAAGTTAAAATTTGATGTTAAACTCCATATTTTGGCTTGCCAATCATGTCCAAGGGTCCTTTGAACTCCCAATTAAACATAAAACTTGTAAGATCTACTTTGAAGTTATGTGCTTGGAATCTTGTGATAGGCCTGAGTGGTAATTTAAGAGGGTCTCAATTCTTGATTTCCACATTAGATATGTACCTGCAATATTAGAGTAAGGAGTAAGGTGCTCATTTTTATCCTAACTAGTTTGGCCAAGTTGATTCTACAAGGCAACAACAGTCAATTGGGATATCATCTGTGAATCTAATAGGCTTATCTATCATTCAAGTTGGTCCTGTGATAGAAAAACACCATCATAAATCATTGTCTTCAGATAATTCACATCAACATCTATATGAAGCTAATTGGCAGTCATGTCTTTGTAAACTTGAACTTTGGTGGAAAAGCAGTCAATCTATAGCATTTCTCTTTCTTATGGCCATTCTTCCTGCATTGAGAGCACACTACCTCCTATCTTTGGTCCTTTTTCTTTGCAAGTGAAATGAGTGCAACTAACTTATTCATAGGAACACCTCTTATTCTCCCTTGACATCTTTGTGCCTCTTCAACTGCAATGACATTATATGCCTCATCCAAAGAAAGAAGCGTTTCTTCCTTAGTAATTGTGATTTGTTAGAGGAGTACATGTCATCTAGTTTATTAAGACATTTATACACCTTGTCCTTCTCTCTTATATCTAAACAAAGGATTGGAAGCATTGCATGTTGTATCTTTCGCATTTGCAACGATGAGGAGCCTTGTACAGTCTCAATTGTTCCAATATTCTAACCTACTTCATGTAATATGCATTAGCTGACCTTGATCCTGGCACAACATTGTGAAGTTCACTCTAGAGCCTACATACTAGATTATCATCAGGAAAGGAGAACCTTTAAGAAAGCACTTCTCAAGTCTATGATGATGTCTTCATGTAGAATGCAATAGGAGCTAAAGATGGGTTAATGAATTTGAGCAACCAAGCAACAATGTGAACATCTCCTCAGGCTACAGTGGATCATCTACAATAGGTTCTTGAGTCTTATCATTGACGTAGCCCAACTTATTTTTGATTAAGAGAGCAAGGGTGAGGAATAGCTTTAGGTATGGTGGTTTGGCCCTGTATGCTCAGGTTGTATGATTATTATATTTTGATTATCAATTGGATGAACAGAGTATGGTGAATTAGGATCTTCCACATAGTGACTTGATGTAGCATGGTTCAAGGGATAAACAAACCTTGAAAATGAATCCAAGAAGGTAAGAGAAAAGGCTACTATGGATGAAGATCACTAAAAGATTCAAGAAATAATACTTAAAAGAAGATATAAGAAACAATCCCAACTAGCTCTGGTGCCATGTGAAAATATTAGATGAACCTAATCATAATATCAAGTTGCCAAGAAACAATGAAATTCAATCCCATGAAAGCTAAGAGAAACTCAACTACACTTTAAGTAAACAGAAGATGAGTTCTACATGCCTGTGTTAGTGTTCCATTGATTTATATATAGATGGAATAGAAACCAAATCTAACAATTATCAAGCTAAATACTTAACTTAATTAGGATTAAAACTAACTTAAACTCCAAATGATCCCTAACTATTGTTACTAAAAATGGGAAGTTCTCTCCCGCTCTTGCAAGGATGCACTTGCTTAGTCTGATTTTCTCAACACTAGTTCTTGCTCCATTTTGATCCCGTATAGTTTGATAAAATATAAATGTGAATGTATATATAAATATTCATTGGATTTTAAATAAATATAATAAATGAGTTTTGTGTATTCTTATACACACATATATATGACGGAAAAATGTTACCTTCAAAATTTAGACGAGAATTTTTTTAGATAATTTTTTGGTACTGTGCAAAATTTTAGTGGACTTGAAATGAAAGAAAATATTGAAACAAACATAGACTCTACTTACAAAACGGATCGATTGGGTTTGTGTTTGGGGCAAGACATGTTAAAATAGTGTACACTAAAATTTTATTCACAATAAATTGCAAAATAAAAGTATTAAAATTGATATTTGAACTATGAAATTTGGCTTTTGAATGAGATCCATATTTAGACTGAATCCTTTTCGGACGTAATTGATACTCGAAACCAATCGGATTCAACAGTGCACGTACCAAAACAAAATTAATTGGATGGGTTGAACCACGTTTTTAACTCACTTTTCCTGCACAGCAATCAATGTTTCACCACAACTGTCAACCGTACATCTTTCTAATAATTATAATTTAATGAGCCCCTCGGAAAAATTTTTCTCTATATAAACCACAGCAAACCTGCTCTGTTCGACACGCTCGTAAAAGTTCTCCAATTGTTCCAATACATACAGAAGAGGAACGTAAGAGAGATAACAAAATTCCGCGGGATGGAAGGAATGACAAAGTCAATGAGCATCATACTAATGGGAGCCGTAATGGTTGTTGGGGTTGTCCCCCACGGTGAGGCGGCAATAGGATGCAGCACTGTGGCCTCAAAACTCAGCCCATGCATCCCTTATGTCACTGATAATGGTCCGCTGGGCGGGTGCTGCGATGGTGTCGAGAGCCTCTATGGTCTCGCTCAAACCACACCAGACAGACAAAGTGTCTGCAGTTGCCTAAAGTCCCTGGCGGGCTCATATAATGTGAACCTAGGCAAGGCTGCTGGACTCCCTGGACAATGTGGTGTTAACATTCCCTACAAGATCAGCCCTTCAACTGATTGTTCAAAGTATGTTTGCTTCTTGCTTTCATATTCCAAGAAAGTTAAACTAAATGCTCGTTTACTTGTTACAGTAATTGATTTGTTGATTTTTAAGTACGTATGTATAAAAATTTCTCTTGATGTATAACGTGTATATTTTGCAGCGTGCAGTGAGATTTTTACGATGGGGGTCCGGCTTCTCCTACGTCTATGACGCATTATAAACGAGTGAATAAAGCCCACGCGTAGCTCTACTGAGGGTTATGATGTTATGTTTTATTTTCATGTTATTGGTATTGTCTGTCCCTGTAAATTAATCTAATGGATGGTTGTTCTTTCACAAGCTCGTCCCATTTTTTTTAAACAAAAAAATAGCTGTACTACTATTGCTATTTATAGTGATAACTACAACGCGTGCAAGCTTTGAATAAATTATTACAGTTCTGGATAAACACCACTGAAACAAATTAATTTTTTCTATGAGATGACAATCAAACCCATTCTGGATGTATTCGAATGCATCTTGAACTAATATTTAAATTGATATAATTCTTATATCTTATTATACTTAAAGGTCACTAGTGTAAAGTAATTTTATTAATATTAAAATGATGCTAGGTAGTTGTATGTCGTACTTATAAAAAATTAATTACGTCGTTAACATAAATTTTAAAATAAAAATATTCAAACTATTTTAACATGACAGTTGTCTAGTATGCCTGACGGTCACTTCTAAACAAATACCGATAAGAATCCAAATATATTTTTTAAGAAAAAAATACAAATGCATTTTCAAGAACTTAAACTAATTATTAAATGAAAAAAATCGTTTCATCACGTTTTTGCCGAAGTGCTGAGCAAGCAAAAATAAAGTACGGTGCAATATGTAATACGGAAAATATCGAATTACGTATTTTCATCGTACTTTTTTATCTCAAAAAATACAAAAATAACTCAGATGCGAGTGAAAATGTGAAAAACAGACTTGTTACACCATCAAGGCCACGAAATAAGAGAGAAACACATTCTCACCTAAGGATACTCAAAAATGAATTTCTTATGAGGGTACAGACAGACTTATGTATAAAAATAAAGAGAAAACTGACTGAGCTTGTCACGCTCTAAATTTTGAAATGTAACATTGCAGTAATTGCAAGATAATGCCTTAAAATATACTAAAGCCAAGTAGATGCCAAAGCAAGATTTCGAAGTAACTAAACTAAAGGTTCCATTTATTATAAAAATACGAGTTAATGATAATGCAGCGAAAAATTAAGCAACTCCTATTGTATTACATTCTTGTTTTATCTATAAAATAATAGTAACTAAATAATTTGTGTTCTTCAAACTCTACCGTCTTCAATTTTGCTAATCCTTACTAGGATTTTCTTTAAAATGGGTTTCAAAAATATGAATTAAGCAATTTAGTTCCTTTCATTGGAACATGAATATGATAAAATCACTTATAAAATTTGCATATTTAGTTGGAATACAATTAAAGTTGAATAGAACAGAATTTAAAGCATTTACTGAATTACATACTCACAAAATAATTTTACTTGTACTTTCATTTGACGTGTCTAGGAACTTGATAGTTCAATGTGCCATATTTATCGATCAGAAGTCTAGTTTATAACGTCAACTAAAGAGAATCACGTGCAACTTTGAGATTGTTTTAATTTTGAACCTAGTTGAGACGATCATGTGTTTCAACCTATAATCCTAATTGAGTGGATTACATGGGCTTAATTTTTTATCCCACTTGAAAAGGTCATGTATCTCACCTGTGAGTGAACGGAACTAGTTCCGACACAACTGTGTGGTCCCTAAGGACATCGTATTACATATTCCAATATTTCACAATTCATATATCAAGCGTAGTTTAAAACATTAACAGTTGGTATTTGTTCACATCAAAATAATTTCAAAAATAAATATTGAGATAAACTACTCCAGTTCAATTTAAGATTGGGCATCTTTAAAAATAAGTTTTAATAAATATAATTTTTTCAACAAATATTTTGAAACACTACTTTAGTAAAATACAAAGTTTTTTGAAAAATATTTCATGCAAGAAGCAATTACAAAAATTTGTAGTTAAACCACTTGCTATGTTATGTATTTACACAAAATAGCTTTAAGGAAGAGGAAATTGGTAGCGCTAGAAGATCATATGGAAATTGAACAAGTGTTTCCATCCAAATTGAATGATCTAAAGAATTTCACCATACCGTGCACTATTGGTCATTTTCTTTTGATAACATACATGGCTTATGTGCAAGTGTATTCAGGCATTTGGCATAGAGGTGGTGAAACTGTCACAAATGAGGATAAAGCTAGTAGTTAGTTTGGTGATAAGATCACTTGGGCTTGTTGAGGGTGTCTTGGTAGAGGTGAGTGATTTTATTATTCTTGTAGACTTTATTGTTTTAGACATGGAGGGTGAAAAGGAGTAAAGTACAATATTAGGCTACCTTTTCTTAGCCACCATGAAAGCTACAATAAACATGCAAAAGAATAACTTGACATTGCACATGGGCCTAGAAAAGGTAACATTTGTTATGCACTCAACACCCTTAATCACTCATACACAAGAGAAAGCGGAGGATGTTTTAATGTTGCTTGAACTTAATGAGTCTGCTTATGATAACCTAAGTAATATGACTTTATGTGAATAAATTTATATTCAAATATATTCAGTTCAAATTATCAATCAAAATAAAGAAATCTACTTATCTTAGGTGTTGCAATGATTATATGATGAAAATAAGTGAGAACGAAGAGATATAAGCTCATCCAAAGGCATCAAACCAAGGAAATGTAAGATCAAAGTCTATTGCATTGCTTCAATGGAGCATTGTCACCTAAGTGGTCACCTAAGCGAGTTGCCGACAAAGGAGTAGGTGAAAACCAATTACAAATTACTGCTAGTTGCCTATGGTTTACCTAAGTGATAAGCAGTGATAAGCTAACTTTGGCCTGTTGCCTAATTGTTGCCTAGGTGACGGCCATCACTTATTCTGTTGCTCAGGCGATGGAATAGGTGACAATTCAAAATTTTGCACATTTACTCCCTAAACCAATGGATGGAAATGATGGAATTTATCAATCAATCAAGCAATTTGAGTGAGATTTCAAACCTATAAATAGGGGGGAGGGGTGCTCCACAAGCTAAAAGAACCATCCATAGCTTAGAATACATATAGACATCATGATGTATCTTTGTAATATTAGTTTAGTATAAGTAGAGGGTTGGAGGATGAGTTTGGTGCTTTCACAAGACGTAAGGCATGGCTTAGAGGTGAGGAATAACTATGGGAAGAAGGCCAACAAGCGATAAGTATTTATCTTTTATTTTTTTAATTTCCAATGTATGGTGTTATTGAGCTAAACGAGTAAGGACATTTATTTTATCATTTTCAATTAATTATCTTTTTTATTTAGTTGCAATCAATTTTCATATTCTTCTTCTTCTTTTTCTTCTTTTGTTTTTCTTTTATTTTACCTAACTTGTAGTTATAATAGAAGTAAATCTATAAGTTAGGCAAGTAATTCATAATTATGAATAGTGGACTTATAACGAAAGTGAAAGTCTTTTATGCACTACAAAAAAAATTGTGTTCAATTTGTTTGTCTTTATTTTCTTTCTTTGTAACTTATAGTTATAAGGAGAGTGAATCCATAAGTTAGGACAATTAATCACAATTGTAAATCATAAACTTATAATAGGAGTGAAGGTTTTATGTTCACAGGTGATCAATTATTAATCCATTGTTTTTTTATTGTTAATTGAGTTAACACCATAAACGATTAGATTAATTCAATTGAAGCCTTAGTATAATTTTAAAAAGTGTACTAAGGATTAAAAAAAATTAATAAGCCCTAAATAAGAAATTAAAGTTTGATAATTAATTAAATGATAATAAAAGTTCTTACATATTTTTACATATCGATTGCCATTAACCTTTACTTGTGATTGCTACCGTACTCATCTATTTCCATCTATTTAGTTAAACCTACCTTGTCGCTTGCTCAATTACTTTTAAATTCAATTTTAAATCAATTTTACTTAATCAAAATACAATATTATTGAAAATAACACTCTTATTCCCTTATATTATTTGATGCGACTATTGTACACTTGCAACATTAAATTCTCTTACATTAGCTTACAAGTCCAGTGATAAAGCAATTGCAGTGGAAGGAGAGGTGCAGGTGTAAGAGACCAAGCCAAAGCCAAATACAAGTATGGGGGAAGAATCTTGATGGCACGCAAAAGAAGAGCTGAGCTTATGAAGTAAGGCAAAAAAGTGAAGGAAGAAGAGAGGAAGAGTAAAAGGAGATAATTGCTGCTCATGGGTTGTAGGTCCCCAAAGTCACAACCAAACCACCTTAGGGTATAGGTATCATGTTGGGTTATAAACATTAAATACAGTGTTTCTTGGAAGACAACTTAAGCTATTTTTCATTCATTTTAGTTTATTTTTTTTGTTTACGCTTTTGCTTTATTTTGTGTTGCGTGGAAATCATCTATATTTTCGTCTTGACGCAAGATTTAGAATGAAAGAAGACAAATGTGCATGTAGAGCCCAAAGAAAAAGGAAGAAGAATAGGTGTCACATCCAACCAGGTTGTCTCATTCTTTAAAACCTTATACTACTTATAATAATATGATTGATTGTCGCATCAAGATAAGTGTGAGGGTGGGCAAAAGTATAGAAAAAATTTGAACAACAATTTTGTCATTGCATGTGATATGAGGGTTAAAATTTCTATACATGCAATTGTATGGAGTATATGATAATATTGGATGAACATCCCGTGAACTAAATGGCTACTATACTTAATTAATGATGAATCTCTTACAAATTTGTGTTGCTTTGTTCTTTCATTGTTTTTGAAATTACCATACTAGATTTAGTGTTAATGGCAGAGTTCATATTTGATTGTGTGTACACTCTTTACTCTTAATTATTATATTATTTGATAAGTTCCATGGTGAGGATGAGATAATTAAATTAGGAACATAAGTCTTGCTTTAGGTGTTGATGAATTCTCTAACGAATGAAAAAAAAGAGAGTAAAGACTTTGAAAAAATTGAATGAAAAGTCTCAAAGTAAAAGAAGAAAAAATTTTGACCATGAGAAAAATTAGTTATGCTCTAATGATTGGAACAACTCAGTAACCGGGATTGTGTAGAGACACGCGAAGTATTTTAAGTTAAGTTGCAAGATGAGTACCAAGGGGTGCATGGTGACCCATGTTCATTTTTGAATAAAAGGATTCCCAACTATTTAAAAAAGAATTTAAAGTTCAAAAATTGATGTGAAAAATAAGTGTGAGGAAAAAAGGAGGATAAAAAAATAGTAGCCCACTTTGGTCCTCTCACGAGAAAACCATGTTAATAACTTTTTCAAAAGAAGAGGAAGATCAATTGGAATTTTGCAGAGGCAAACTTAGTGTTACATTTCTTTTTGAGGACCCTCGCGGGCTTTTAAGGAGTAATCTACCACTAAAACAAGCTACACACTAATTAACAATTAGGTACAACGTCCTAACTAATCACAATAAATATTTTATCCAAACAAAACTGTAAAGGGGGAATATAATCTATTGTGCCAAACTGAAGCTAAATGTGGATGCATTGTGCACCTGGTGTTGATGTGGCTGGCTGACCGGACTCCAACATAAATACTTATATGATTAATTGAATTAACAAATATTACATGTAATATTAGCTTCATTTTGTGTCAAATTGATACATACTTAATAAAGTACATTTTTTTTACTTTAATTGATGTGGCATATATATGCAATTCTTCATACCTTGGACGATTATGGAAAACAAATGAAACACAATTCCATAAGATAAATTTTTAACTAATCCAAGTAACAATATAATATAATAATATTTGTTTACATATACTATTTAGTTTACATAATAAGATGATGCTCCACACAATAAGATACATACAAAAATAATTAAATATACCTAGAGTAATAGGAGAGAACTAGACTAAAATTTCTTTAACATGAAAATATTGAAAAAAATTCCTTCTATCATAATTCATACGCTTCCAAAATTCAATAGCAATACAAGCACAAATACATATAAATCATGGTAGCTAATGCATTATCTAAGTGTTATTCTTTGCTTACTATATTGAATCCTAGATTGTTAGGTTTTAAGCACATTAAGGGATAGTATGAAAATAATGAAGATTTTGGGCATGTATTTAAGTTGACTAAGGATGGGATACATGATAAGTATTATTGATATGATGGTTATTTTTTTTATGTGGATAGATTGTGTGCTCGTGGTGTTCATTATGAGATTTACTTATTACAGGGGCTTACAAGAAGGCCTAATGGAACACTATAGTGTCACCAAGCCAATTTCCATATTACAAGAATATTTTTATTGGCCATACTTGTGGAGAGAGGTAGAGACGATCATTGATAGATGTATCAAATGCAAGGAGACCAAGTTAAGAGTTCAATCGCATCAGTTGTACACACCGTTGCCTGTTCCAGACATGCCTTGGATAGACATCTCAATGGCTTTCATGTTGGGATTGTTGCGCACTAGAATGGGTAAGGACAGCATTTTTGTGGTTGTGGGTAGGTTTTTTAAGATGGCACATTTCAATACATGCACAAAAATTTATGATGCTACACATATCTCAAATTTATTTTTCAAAGAGGTTGTTAGATTACATAGAGTACCAAAAATAATAGTGCCAGATAGGAATGTGAAATTTTTAAGCTACTTTTAAAAGACATTGTGGTCTAAGTTAGGCACGAAATTTTTGTTTTCCTTGCAAGTTTCCAAAATTTGATGGTTAGACTGAAGTAGTAAATAAGACCCTAATTGCCTTACTATGTGCTTTGATTGAGAAGAACATAAAGACATGGAAAGAATGCTTGCCACAAGTTGAATTTGCTTATAATAGAAGAGTATACCACACATATTAGCATTTGAGGTATTTTATGGTTTTAATCCATTAAACCCTTTAGATTTACTACCATTACCATGTAAGGAGTAAGTTAGTGTAGATAGGGAGTGTAAGGTAAATTTGTGAAACATCTGCATGAGCAAGTGCATTAGAATATTGAAAGGAGGAATATGTAGTACACATAGCAAGCTAACAAATGGTGAAAGAAGATTGTCTTTGAGCCTGGAGACTATGATTGCATTCATATACATGAAAAGAGGTTTCTAGAACAAAGGAAATCAAAATTTATGCCAAGAGGTGATGGAACACTCCAAGTTGTAGAGCGTGTAAACAACAATGCCTACAAGTTGCAGTTGCTAGGTAAGTTATATTTGTGAAACATTTAATGTGTTTGACTTGAGTCCTTTTAAAGCTAGTGATGAAGAAGACTTGGAGTTGAGCAAAATTTGTTCTCAAGACGAGGGGGATGGTGTAGGCACCAAAGCTTAGTCAGAGTGCTTAAGGATTTCCAAAGGACCTCTGTTGCAAGCCCAAGCTAATAGACTTAAGAAAGCGATGTTGATGCTTATGAATGAGTTCAATGATGTTTTTAAACCTTTGGAAGGTCTTAGGCAGTAATAGGACATCTGTAGTTCTATTTGATGTAAAACAAACACGAATCAAGCTTTGGAGTTATCTCAGGTTCGATTTAGGACCAGCCTTAATCAATCCTATTCAACTTTGATCAATCTACCTAACTAGTGATAGATACCGTGCCAGATCTAGGGTGTTTTGTTTTTACATTTGTGCCTAATGTGATCGATCACAAATAATATGATTGACATGCTTGCTACCCAAGAATGTTTTGTTTTTATGATTTGAATGTCGTGATTGACACTCAGATTGATTAGAGAAGAAGCAGATTGATCCAGAAGAGCTTTAGAAAAATCTAGATTATGGTTGGAGGCCAAATTAGCTAGGAAATTTACCTTTTCACTCTTATTTTATTTTTGAAACAATTTTACACGAATTTTAGGGATTTTAAGGCTTGCTAAGCACTTTATCAAGGAGCCTTAGTTGTTTTATTATGAACATTTAACCCTTTAGCTTTTGCAATACAATATTTTCTTTCCTGGAATCTGAAGTGGCTCAAATTCTTGTGAAATTGCAAATCAAATTATTTCAATCTATTCTTCATTAATTTGTGCCATATCAACCAACCAGACATGTTAGTTGAGGCTGTCCTTTGTTAAGATTTTGTTGATTGTCATTGCATTTATGTTATTTCCTAAATGATTCACCCACGTAGATTCTTGTCAAGTTCAGGCATACGCCAAATCTATCCTTACTCTTGTTTCGTGATTCTACCCACCTTACACCTACAAGTATTTATCATGTACTAGCATAAAGCACTATGCACATAACTTGAGCACATAAAACTTGAAAATCCTTTGGATAACCGAAATTATTGTAATTCGTTTAGAAAGGGATCACCCTCATGTTCTGAGAATTTAAGTTGCACTTATGAAAAGGATAGGATACTCAATTTTTTGATTTGGGATTAAATAAGAGTTATTTTATTGAATATAAGCCTAAGGACATGATTTTTATGAGCAACCGAATGATCGGAGCTATCAAGAGGTAAGTGGGTTCATCTTCAACTTTTCCAACTACCATATGAAAAGTTATTTTATCTAGTTAATAAATTTTATACTATGGTGTAATGATTATTTCTCCGTTATTTATAATGTAAACTAATTTTCCTATCAAATGATGTTATACATGCTTTTAAATACAAAATTTAGTAACTTCTTTGCTATAGAAACTGTGGATGTGAGTAAGCATGTTTATCCATTTTACATGGAATTTCCGGTTGCATGTTTTGAATATGATAAATTGATCATACTCTAGTTATGGAATACTAGTGTAAAGGATTGAGTTCTAACCCTTAATGGGTACAAAAGCTATAATGACCTCTTCAATTGGGCTTATAAATTGAGCATGTGACCTTCTCAATTAGAATTATAGATTTAAGTACGTGGTTCTTTCAATTAGCTTTAAAGATTGAGGCCTACTCAATTAGGCCAGAAGATTGAGACCCAAAGCTAGTGAAAAACTCTGGTTATAGATTAAGCACATAACCTTTTTAATTACAGTTTTACATTGAGTCTATGACCCTCTCAATCGGAGTTATAGATTGACTATATAGCTATCCTTAGTCGGGGTTAGAAAAAACGCCTGGATTAGTGGAAAGGAATACAAAATGTTGAAAACCTATGAACAAGAAAACAAAAATGTGAAATTAAATGGTTTTGATATTTACATTGAAATTTCTACTATTTTTTCAAGATTTACTTTTGAGCTATTTAGTAGGCCATTAGTCGCTCACCAATCTTTAAAACCCTTTTGGTTGACAACATCATTGAGGTTGACGACATAACTCACACTTAGGGATGGTAGAGTGCTGAGGAACAAGTGGAAAATGTTATCTAGTCATTATTTTACTTTGATAATTAAGAAATACATTTGAGAATGTTAATTTTATGTTTTCCGTTGTGATATTGTAAATAGTACATTGTATTTTAGAATGACTATTGCTATAATGGTTTAGTTAATTTGATATTTGGATTTTGATATCCTTTGAAATAACTATTTTGAAGGTACAGTCATACTGTATCCAAGTTGGGCGAGGCATGATAGAATGCAACATTCCAAATTTAATGTAGGAAAGTAGTTGAGGCATACTAATTAAAAGCTAATTCATTGATTTTCATGAGATGCCACAGCTGTATATTTCAGATTGGGTGTTCATTGTCTACAATAAGTTAGACAAATATTCTGTATTTATTCCTATGTCAATAAACGAGTAAAATACATGTGGTCAACATTTTCAAAACTTTCAGTATTAATAGTTCTCTTGGGAGAGTAAACTAGTAGCATTAATGCCCATGCTATGCATGCTTCTATTTATTATAAAAATTTATTTAGAAATTACGTAAAAAATAATTTGTATAACATTTTATGATTGAACTAAATTTTTATTAAATTTTGTGCTGTGTAATTATCAAGAATTTATGGATCAAAAAGAAGCTGTGAAAAAACATTTTTTTTTAAAAAGGAAGATTTTTTGCAATTAATTTTATATTTTCACTAGCTTGTAAGAGTACATAATTGAATTCATAATACACGTTTTATTGCATTTTAATGCACATAATATATCATTATTTGATTACATGAACAACCTACGAATTATTTTTTATGAGTACTAAGTTTTATAAAAATAATTAAAAAAGATTCCTCCAACTATTTTGCCAAAAATAACCATTCCATTAGTTACAATTGATTTTTAAATTTTTTTAAAAGAAGAGAATGCTAGTGAAAGGCTATATGGACAAAAAGGATGGTTCATAGGAGGAAAGTGGACTCGAAGAAGTTGAAAAAGTAAACCATGATCCAAAAGTTTCAACACTAAACAATGATGTAAGTGATCATGTTGAGATAACACTTCTTGGGAACCATCCTCAATGACAAGGAAAAATCACCCTTCAGAAATAAGCATTGGAGACCTAAATGAATGGCTTTTTGGTTTGGTGGAGGAATGTGTTCTAAAGGCTATAGTGGTGCTGTTGAATTGCCTTCCATCTCTATCTCTTCTTGATGTCTTCTATATAGGGCTCATCTTTGGTGAAGAGTCCTATGAATTTTAGGGTCAAACTCCTCTAAATCTAAAGTGTTGGTTTGGTTCATGCAAGATCTCACAAAGTGTCAACAATCCCCCACAATATAATCTCCAATCAGAAAGCCAAAACAAGAATGACAAATAGAAGAAAACAATGACAAAAATAAAAGAAAGATAATGGTCTAATCTAACAAACAAATAAAGTATTTAATATCACTTGTTACCCTCACCAAAAATGGCACAAAAATTTGAAGCGTGTTATCACCACACTAAAATTATAAATGGGTAAGAGTAGTATTAGTAAGCACGAAGGTTGTATCTGCGAGGAGAGTGTAGGTATGTCTATCAATGTCACTAAGGGTCCGTTAGTTAAGCCGCCTTAGGGTGATGATAATAAAAATAATAAAGAAATTTACTAGCCAACACTTAAAGAACAAAGCAATTGGTGACAAGTAACAACATCGCAATGATGAAGAGTCCAATCACTTGTGTTTTGTTGAATTATATTAATTATTAATCTAATTTTCTTGTTGTAGGTTGTTAATCCTAATATCTTTAAGATATCCTATTGAACTCTTCTAAAACTTAAGTTTAGAATAAGGTGAGTTCTCATAACGTAATAACATTAGGGCTTAGTTAAGTGATAACAGCATGAATCCACATTTGTTTTACAATTTTACTCTCATTATTTCTACAAAACTATTGTTGCAATTTGAAGTTTTGCTTGTAGGTTTCACTCCTATTATTCCTTGCACAACCATAGATTAATAAAGGGTTGATCAAGTCCATTAATCATAATTGAATGCATCAATTGTAAATAATAAGGACAATCAATCATAAACTCATGTATTTATTATAAACCAAAAAAGAACATAAGGAACTCTCATGGTCGTGCATCTTTTAGTCTCTCTCACTCCTATTCTTGTCACTCTAGCGATCCTAGGTGCAACATATATATGTATGCCCTTTAGAGCTAATGTTTGCACCACCCTTCCTCACAACCACGAATGTCTTATTCCTAGTGGTGTACCTGGCTGTGACAAAATGGTACCTATTGTTTTGCTTTCCTTGTCGTGTAGCTCCTTGTTGCAACCATGCCATCTTTCTCCATGGGCACACCCATGACAGTGACAAAAACTCGAATACCAAAAAAAAAAAAAAAAGGTACTCTAAGAGCATGCTCCATGTCAAACGATTTAGGCTAATCTAATTTTCATTAGTCAATTATACGACTTGAATCTTTTGTGAAATTCACAAAAGATTAATGTAATTTATATGATTATTTAGACATTTAGTGTTGATAGGAACAAGGTAATCTAATAATTGTTATTTATTGGATCATGTTACAACATACTTCAAGATAGGAACAAGTGATAATGGAGTTTTGCATAGGCATTTGGGGCACATGAACTATCTTAACCTTGGTAAACTTGCAAGATTAGGAGTTGTTAGGGGATTCCCACGTGTAATAGTTTCTAAAATAAATGCCTTGTTAACATGGTAAATAAAAAAGAAAAAGTCACCTAGGGTTGCAATATCTACAAATGTCTAGAATTAGGAAGTTATTACACATATCATTACAAGTATAGGTTGAAAATGCTACATCTTTGTCGGCATGGACTACTACTCAAGACATATGTGGGTGGAAGTTCTTAAAAGAAAGGGTGATGTCTTTAGTGCCCTCAAAAACTTATAGCTTAGGTTTGTAAAAGGAAATAGAGATACCGTGGTTGCAAGAATTTGGAGTAATCATGCAAACGAGCTCAAAAATAAAGATTTTTCAAGATTTTGTGCAAAATGTGGGTATGTCTATCAGTTTTCTTCACCAAAAACACCTCAATAGAATGGTATCAAGAAAAGGAAGAATTACTCTCCAAAAAATGGCCAAGATCATGATTGATGCGAGAGGAGTCAATGTGAAATGGTGGGTGAGATAGTGAGCATGATGTGTTACATCGGCAATCTTGTTTACTTAAGACTAGTGTTGGAAAAAATGCCATATGAATTGCAGAAAGGAAGACGTCTAAATATTTGGTAGTTTCACAAATTTGGAAGCAAATGGTTCATGCTCAAAGACAATGAGCAACAAGGAAACTTTGATGTAAAAAGTGATGATGACAAGTTGGTAATTCAACCAGGAGTAGAGCTTACCAAGTATATAATCTATAGACTTAAATTGCCAAGGAACCCACCAATGTTTTATTTTTTGATGATGAAAAGCAATCATGAAGAGAATGCTAGTGAAAGTGTTTAAGTTTCACCAGGTTTAGGATGTAAAAGTTTTCAAAATTAATCTAAAAAATTATTGGAGAATGCAATGGAATTAAAATTCCCAACCTAATTCACTTTTCTTTGCATAATTTGTATAAATTAAAATTGCTTTTATGGATAATTATGTGAAATCCAATTCCATTAATTTTCATTCTATGATCTAAAGCTACAATAAGGTCCCAATCTTTAGTTTGTCTACACAAATAAGGTATTGGCTAAGCTGCTCTAATGAATCCTCATGAACTCCATTGTAAAACCCTGCAATTCCTTGTGTTTTGAAGAATTACTAAGAGAAAGTACGGGTGGGAGTCCAATGGATATTTTCTCTCAACGAAAAGTGAGGGATCAACAATAACTCAGATGAATAGTGTTGCAGGGTTATTGTTCATGTGTGAATAGTGCCCTACTGTGTTTGAAACTTTTTCAAGTAATTTATTCTCGAAACCTAATCTTATATATACTAGAATTCCTCGGGTTTGTGGAAAGGGCTCTATGGAATTTTACGTGGACCTTAAAATTACTTCAAGTCTATCCATCTATAATTATCAATCCATTGAATAAGTAAAGCCTAATTGAATTATATTCTTCAATTTAATTAATATTAGTAATGAAATTCAAGGCTAATTATGCTTCTAGTTAATAATCTCCAATACTAACATATTAGGTTCAAAATAATTTTTTTGTGTCTTGTGTCTATAATTTAATCAATTCCCATTAATTATATTTAGTATTCATCATGTTTCTTATCAATGTTCTCATTACTAACAAATATAATGAAGAATAAATCATTCATTTTGGTCTAATCTAATTACAACCAAATTAATTCTACCATGAGGCTTCTCAAGCCTCGTCTATAAGCCTTCTCAAGCTTTGTGCCTTTAAGTCATTGCCTTGTTCTTATGTGTATGAGTCTTTAGATTTATTCTTAACTAGCAACAAGCATAGCTCAAAAGATACGGATAACACAAAGTTTATAGCCCATATTGTAGCCCATCTAAGGTGAAGTGAATAGATCACATGAATCTTCTTTATCGTGAATACCTTGCAATATAAACCTTTTGCCTTGTTCTGCCCAAGCAAGCGAGAGCTATGTATTTAGTGAAACTTAAACTCATTTATATGACCAATTAAAGATAATTTATGAGACTAATGCTTCTATTGGAAATTTCTTTCTGATCACATACTACCTGGCTCAAGAATTTTTATCTCAAGGAGTATTAACTACACAGGACAAAGACTTTACTCACTTGTAAGGAGACAAACCCTTATTGAACACACACATTCTACTATACACATTCAAGCATTGACATACTGGGCCCATAATCCTATCCTATACTAAGATAGATATTGGTCCTCAATGCCTTAATGATATGTTGATTGTCATATGTACAAAATAACTATATCATCTCAAATCTAAGGCCCACACACACTTAACATAATTACAAAGCAGGACATTGACAACAAAAAGTGAATTACATAGGTCCACTTTGTTTTGCAAGTCACTATTTGAATGCTTATTCTCTGATAACGCATTCACATGCATATATTCTCAATATCTGATATTGAATGACATGATGCTCATTATACTAATATAAGGTGTAAAAGTCATATCAACTCTCCCATGTCCTATGGATGCCTATGACTCACCAACTGATATAGTAATTATGTACTAAGATAATCTTGAGTGCATATTCATATCTTCTTATGAATAAGGCTTTTTAAGGCGCTCATATGGACACAAAAATCACTTTACACCATTTATGATTTATATGTATGAAAATACTGCTAGAATACTAATAATAAACATCAATATTTTATTAATCAATGAATAATAACATTTTACATCTAATGTCCCATAAGCATCCCTCATTGACAATTTAGCATTAGAAGGCTTATCACTAACAATATCCAACTTACACTTTAATGCCATTGACCTAAATGACAATTGCTATGATATCCAGTACCCGTTTTCCTAAGATAGTGATCCGGCTATTCTTGTTTTATCGACTTGGTGAGTAGGTTAGCAACATTATCTGCAGAAGCAGGCTTCTACATGGCAATATCATCACTTCCAATGATTTCCTAAATGATGTGATATTGCCTCTCCATATGTTTAGATTTTTTATAAGACCTTGGTTCCTTCGCTTGCTTGATCATGCATTACTATCACAATGAAGTGGCAATGACTAATCCATCCTCAGAACCACCTAAAGCTTAGTAATAAACTTCTTAATCTAAACAACCTCCTTCATAGAATCTCACGCCGCAATATACTCAGCCTCAGGAGTGGAATCTATTGTGGTACTCTGTTTGGAATTCTTCCAACTTAGTGCTCCACCATTAAGGATGAAAATGTAGTTAGGAGTAGACTTTTTATCATTGACATCTAATTGGAAGTCAGATTTAGTGTAGCCATCTACTTTCAGGTCTCCATTATCGTATCCATATTCTTAGTTCTTTTCAAGTACTTAAAGATACACTTGACAATATCACAATGTGGTTTGTGAGGATTTGCCTGAAACCTACTTGTAACACATACAGTGTAGATGATATCTAGTCATGTACACAACATTGAATACATCAAACTTCCAATTGAAAAAGCATATGGAATGGTCTCCATTGATTTCCTTTCATCATTTGTTTGTAGGTACATGACCTTTGAGAGATGGATGTTGTGCTTCATTGGTAGCAAACCTCCCTTAAAGGCTTCCATTCTAAACCTCTTTAGAATTTTGTCCATGTAAAATGCTTATGAGGGACTATTAATCTCTTTGCTCTATCTCTATAGACGTGATTTCCAAGATATAAGTCACTTTTCTCAAGTCTTTAATATAAAACATACTAAAAAATCATGTTTTGACTGAGGTCATCATCCATGTCATGCCTGTGAAACTAGGTACTCGATATGGCAGTACTCTTGAGACTTCCCACATACAATAGATACATCTAAACCAAAACACTTGAATAATTGTCTCATCATAATTCCATCCATTACATTGAAAATAAAATAATCTAAATACAATTATTATAGCGAAAGCTTTAACTATTCATCACTTGTTTCCTAATACAATCAAGTGATAAAATAGCATCCATACTCTTCAATTTCAAGGTGGCATCTACCAACCCCAAACATATTCTCTAGTGCATTCATCATTTGTAATAGGAAATTTAACTTCTAAGCAAAAACTAGCTAATAAGGGATCTACCTATTCTTTCATGGGATGTGAACATAATTAAAATATTTTGTAAATCATTTCGAAACAAATTTAGAGATGATTTATAAACTTTAAAGCACACAATTTAGCTCATCAAACAAAATTTATCCTATACTTGTAATTTGGATATTTGTGTATCATTCCACTGGTAATCGTCTTAGCCTTCTGTGAGCCCTAATCTTTAAGCCCACCTAAGCAGTATCCTAATCTATTTTTTGATTGATAAGGTCATGTAATCTGTCATCGTCACCTACTAAGACCCTTAGTTTTCAATCTCGATTAGGCAGTAATCCAATCTATTCTCCCTATTAGTAGGGTTGAAATTGACGAATATTCTCGACAAGAATATATTTTCTGTAATTTCTTAATTTCAAAGGGTTTCCATTCAAACGACATTTAGCTACTTTAACATATACACTTGACAATAATAATTTCAACAGCAATTTTGAATAGACATTTGCATAATTACATTCACATCCAAATCATTGAACAAGAAAATTTTTGTTAACGCATGATTAGAAATTAATCATAGAGATACCATAATATTAGAAAATTCATGATTGATATCAGAATTTTCATATTAGAGCAAAACTTATCCTTGCGTAACAAAACAATTTAAATAATACTAAAATCTTTTTGAAAGGTAGTTATAAAAATTTTAGGGTAAATCCAATTACATGATAAAATATGCATATAAGCTACAAAAATAATTTTACAAATATAATAGAAAAAAATTATAGATAAACCACTTATAGACTTTAACTTGCACGATTTTGTGCCTCATTGAGCTCGAATCCTTGTGTCTCTATTCAGTCAAAGTAAGCCTCAATTTAATCCTAGTACGATGTAATTTCATGATTTATATAGTTCTCACAAACTAGATACTGATGTCATTTTTCTAATAAAATTACTATATAAAAATTCCAAAAATTCTTCTAATTTCACCGCCTATGGTTTTTTTCATACTCCCAAACGTCTTATATCGTTATTCTAGACCCAAATATCTAATTAAAATTGAAGAAAATACCAATTATATAAATTCTGCTCATTTTCTATACCTAGAACCAGTTCACTTATAAAAATAAATGGCTTAATATAAAACTATTTCTGCTGTGATATATGTGGTTTGAAATCTTTATGAGTTTACTTTAATATGTAACAAAATGTAATTGATTTTGATAGCCATATAGAAATTTTGGTTGTTACTCTAAAGTAGCACAGAATTAATCCAGGAGTCCAAAAACAGTTTTTAATTCAACTTAAAGAATTAAACTACTTTATTCTAGATTGAATATTGTTGTGATCTATATACATACAGAAAGGACTACAAATATAGTCTAATATTTAATAAACCATGATCGATTTTGGGCTTTCTACAGAACGTTAAGGCCCTTACACTAAAATCACGCAGAATTGAATCTACATGCACAGTTCATCATTCTCCTGTAGTTTTGAGTCTACTCTTCATTTTTTTCTTGTTTAAGACACATCTAGGGTCACTTTCATTAATATTTAAGCAATTTGTATGATCCATCTTAAGTTTTCCAAGCAATATCTCACCAACAAAATTCCTAAATTCTTCAATATCCTTTATGAGCATATGAACATGCATATATACATATTTCTATACATGTTCAAAACTTTATGCCCTATAGATGGAAAAATTCATTATGATTTCTCTACTAAACATGTACTAAATATTTTTCATGACATACTCATGCAATTTCAATGATTTGTCCTAAGTTTTATCATACATAACCTCATACAACATAAAATTCCAATACTTCAATACTAAGAACTATACATACAAGTGTCTCGACAAATACTTCATGCTTGAATTTCTACCTTACGTATGTGGTTATCATAATTCTCCATCCCAAAAAATGTAATAATAAACTCTACTACTAAAATTGTATGTTAATAAACATAAGCATGTGGTCCAACATTCGGAAGCTTACTTGTAGTTGAAAACCGTAGAAATGGCTTTTCCTTTCTCTGAGTCGAAGAATATCCAATAGTAGAACTCAGTAGTAGCAATTAATCTCTAGCCACAATTTCCTCCTTGGTTTTTAGCTTTTTCCTTGCTTCCTTCACCCCACCCTTTCTCCCTTTTAACCTCCAAAGGCACTAGCTGTAGCACCCCTTTTTCTCTCATGAAGATAGCAACAATGGTACATATGTAGAGGTTATTTTCTCCTCCACTGTATCCCAATTGATTCCACATAATTCCTTCTTATTCAGACTTAAATCCCACATCAATGTCCACCATTTGGGTTGTCCTTTTCTAATCGTTTCTAGGAGTTGAATAGGGAGAACCGTTGCTCTCCTTCCTAAAACCAAACACATCCCCCCTCTTAGGGGCTGTTTGGCTGTTTTTTATTTTAAATTTAGGGTTATCCTAATCCCAATATGATTCCTAATGAGAATTATGTCATTTACACATTACACTAGGAAAGTGATGGAACTCCCACTGACCTTTTGGACATAAGGCTCATCTATGTCTTTAGTGAAGCTAAATGATTTGACTGCACCATCAAAATAAAGATTCTAACTCTTTGATGTTTTCTTAAGGCCAAAAATAGACCTTTTAAGCTTGCATACTTTAAGATATTTCCTTTGGCCTTTGAAACTACGTGGTTGGACCATATAGATGTCCTCTTCAAGAAACCTATTGAAGAAAGCAATTTTAACATCCAACTATCGAATCTCATAAACAAATTGGGCGGTTGTCATGAAAAGTATTCGAATACATTTGATCATACCTACAAGCATAAAGGTCTCCTCCTAGTCGATACTCTGCTTTTGACTATATCCTACCTCCACGAGCCTTTCTTTGTAGGTCTCTACCTTGCCAGTCGAACATGTTTTTCTTTGCAAACCAAGTTGCATCCAAAGGGAATTACCCCCTTGGGTGGATCCACTAAGGTCCAAACTTGGTTCAAATACATTAAATGTATCTTGGACTATATATCCTCTTGCCAATTGGTAAAGTCTTTATCTGCTATATTTGATCATATATAGAAGGATCATCGCTATAATCATTATCTCTAGTAATGAACAACTCTTGTCCATTCTCTAGAACATGACTATATCTCTTTGGTACATGAAAGACTCTACTCGATCATCGTGATGGTGATCAAGGTGTCTCTTGACTAGGTAACTATCATTTGGGTTCCTCGCTTTGTCGCTAGTGATCAACTTCCTTAAGCTTAATGGTCTTACCAAAATTGAATTTCCAAATGAACTCTTCCTTAAGGAAGTGTGCTTGATAACTAACAAAAATCCTTTAGTCATCAGAGAGGTAGAACTCACACCCTATAGAGTCTTTAGGATACCCCACAAAGCATCCTGTAATAGCTTTTACCTCTAATGTATCTGTCTTACTCTTCTTAAGTTAAGTCAAACATCCCTAAATATTAATATGCTTTAGGCTCATATTCCTTTTGCTCCACATCTCATGTGAGGTTAAAGAAACAAACTTAGAGGAAATCCTGTTCAACACATGGGTAGCTGTAAGAAGGGTGTGTCCTCGAAAAGAAAGGGGTAAGTTGTTGTAATAGATTGAAACATGTCCAACAAAGTCCGATTCCTATGGTCGACTCTACCATTAAACTAAGGAGTCATTGGTGGTGTGGGTTGTAACACAAAGCCATTTTGTTTGAGGAATTCTACAAACTCAACAATCATGTATTCTCCATTACGATTTGATCGCAATGTCTTTACATGATTGCCAATTCAAAGGATTCATACTTTGTACTTCTTTAAGTATACATACCTATACCCATAGGAAATTTGATGCGTGTCATTGTAACACATCAAAATTAAATTTCTAATAATTAGTATTAGTTAAGTACGAGTGTCGTGTCCATAAAAAATGTGTGAATTATGTTTATTGCTATGACTAGGAATGTATGAGTTAAACTGTCTTAAGTGAGAGAAAATAAAATCACAAGAGAAAATGAGAGAACACATATTTAATGAAGCAATCGAACTAGTCACAAATTAAAGAAGATTTAATGGTGAAAGGGACTAGGTCCCTATGTAGTGTGGAGATTTAATAAATAACAGATGTGTTTATAATCAAATTCAATTGGCTTATTATGGTGCCTTAATATTTTAATCTTCGAGACATTCTCCTGAATTATCCCAAAGCTTCAACCCAAACAAGTGTGTCCTCATGTCCCACTTAGATTGTGAATGTGAATATTAACAACAGCTCCACATAAATTCCTTGGTTTCACTTCCATTATTTCCATGAAATTTACATTACAATTGATGTCTAGCCTACGAGTTTCACTCCTATTATTCTTCATGTGGTCATAATTAAAGCAAAAAGTGGCCAAGCACTTGAAAAACATAAACTCACAATTTCAAATAATAAAAACAATAAAAAAAATCACATATATATATTCATTAAAAATTCTCAACTGACACAGGGTCCTAGAGTAGGAATCTAACAATCCATAAAAATAAAGGCAAGTATAATGCTAAAATTCATAATCCTATTATTCAAGAAAATAAGAAAGAGATAGGAAAATCTTAGTCGGAAATCTTGAACAATCGTTCAAGGGATTATGTCATCAATACCACAAGAATTCTTTTCAATTGCTCTTGAATGATGTAGCCCCCTTGAAATCCAAAATTTTAGCCTTTTTTTCCTAATAATTTTTTCAAACAAGTTTCTTCTTTATATGGGGAAGAACTAGGTCAAGCCAAAGGATCCACAGAAATAGTCAAAAATTCTAGTTTCTAGAAATAACACATCTGTCGTCACTCTTGATTGCGCCCTCTTCAATTGTGGCTTAGATAGATCCCTCATACACGACCACCATGGCCGTGGCCAAGTCCTTCACCATCGTGACTCCAACAGTGGTAGATCCATTGCATGGTGTGATCTTCTAACATGCTTGTGGACCTCTGCTTTGCGATCGCAACTCCACCATCCACGATCGCAGCCTTGACTGTGCTAGTTCAAGTTTTCCAACTGTTCTAGCGATGTACATTCTTTTATATGTAACTTTCTCGTTCGATGTCTAATCGACTTGGTTTTGGATGATGATAGTACATTCTTCAGTTAGCAACAGCATCTCCTAATCTTCTAGCTTCCTTTTTTTAGAGAGGATTTCCTTGAAAAACTTCGCATAACTTGGCGTATGTGCTAGGGTTTCAACAAACAGAATGTTAATGTGAAGTTTCTTGAATACATCTAAAAATTTAAGGAAGTTTTTGTCCTCTTGTGCAGCTTTTAATCTCTACCGGTATGGAATAGGTGGTCTGTAAAGCTTGACAGGTGTTTAGCTTTTTCTTCAACATCCTTTTGCCCTCAATTAGCTTGTTCACTAGACCTTTCTTCTACATCGCCTTTGTCCCAGCTATCCATTTTGGAGGGTAACTCTTTTAGTTGTTTTTCACCTCTCAAGATGGCTACCTTGCATTGCACTCTTGGGTTGGCTTCTGTATTGCTGGGCAGCTTCCTTGGGATAGTGCTACTACGTCTTTTGCTAATTGCCCAATTTGCTACTCTAAGTTGTGCAGTGACGCCTATTGATTCTGGAGTATTAAGTCAATTCTGTTAAGGTAATCCTAAGTTGTTTTGGCTAAGTTTCTGATGATTTCTTAGATAGATTTAGCTAGGCTACCCGCTATGTTTTCTAATGATTATTTCTTTTCCTGTGTTTGATAAGGAAGGTTTGGCGCTGCTAGTCTTTGTAGACTTAGGGGGTTGGACATGCCCGCTTGGTTTCTCTATGAAAAGTTTGGGTGGTTCCTCCACCCTGGGTTGTATGTATTAGAGTACAGATTATTCTGTGTCTAGTTTTGGTTATTCACGTATTTCATCTATTCCATCTCCAAATAATTTCCTCCAATACTTCCCTCCTGGCACTCATGTGTTAGGTGTAGACCGAAGCACATGTCATGGACCTGTATAGAAGAAACAGACAAATTAGTATTAGTGTTTAAGCCAATGATTTTCCATGTAAGCAAATTGACTTTAGCAGTTAAATTAATAAAAGCATCTATATTGTGAACTCCAGCCACTCGTCGAGTGGAAAATCTCTTAGAAGGCCATTGGTAGGCTTTTGATGCCATCTCTTTGGTGAGGTCCCAAGCTTTTTTTAGCTTTTTGTTCATTAGGGTGCCGTCAGTTGCAACATTCAGCACAGTTCGTAAGTTCCCTTTAATACCACTATGAAACATCAGAATTAGAAGCCAGATTGGGTATCCATACTGTGGGTACTTTCTTAGCAGTTCTTTAAATCTTTCCCAGGCTTCTGGGAGTGTTTCATAGTTTATCTCCTTGAAAGTAACTATTTAAAGATGCAATTGTGCAGTCCTAGTAGGCAGAAAAAATTTAGAGAAAAATTTGATAAACATTTCCTGCTAAGTAGTAATACTTCTTATGGGTAGGCCTTGGAGATATTGTCTAGTGTGATCTCGTAGAGAAAAAGGGAATAATTAAAGTTTGATTGCGTCTTCGGACACTCCATTAAACTTTATTGTATTGCACAATTTTAAGAAGCATGCTAGGTGTGTGTTTGCGTCCTCGTGATGGCCTCCCCCAAATTGATTTAATTATACCATATTAATTAATATAGGTTTTAGGTCAAAATTGTTAGCGTTTACTGGTAGTCTAACTATTCCTGTCATGTTTTGTGTCATCACTGGCAGGACATAATCTCAAAGAGCCCTTTGATTAGGTGTTGGAAGGTTTGGTAGTATGTGCTTATGGTCTTTCATGTTTAATCATTCTTGTAGTTGTCTTTTCACGGATTTGCTGTGTTGGAGCGTTCAATCTCTAGATCAAAATGCATTAACTCCGCACATTGACTTTGGACCATGCAACAGCGGTGTCTCTTCCATATCTACAATGTTAAAAATCAATTAATCAGTAAAGTAATAAACTTCATATAAAACAAGTACAGAGAAATGGGTGATCTAATCTAGTACACCCTAAGAATATGCAATAGCACTCGTTACCCTCCCCAGCAACACCGCCAAAATTTGATGCTTGTCGTTATAACACACCAAATTAATTTCTAATAACTAGTACTAGTTAAGTATGAGTGTTGTATCCACAAAGAGGGTGTGAATTGTTTCTATTGCTATAACTGGTAATGTATTAGTTAAACCGTTTTAAGCGAGAGAGAATAAAAGCAACGAGAGAAAATAAGAAACACAAATTTAATGAAGCAATCAAACTAGTTGTAAATTAAAGAAATTTCAGTGGTGAGAAGGCCTAGGCCCATGTGTAGTGTGGAGATTTAACGAATAATAGATGCGCTTACAATCAAATTCAATTAGCTTATTATGGTGCATTAATATTTTAATCTTCGAGACATTTTCCCAAATTATCCCAAAGCTTCAACCCAAACAAGCGTGTCCTCACATCCCACTTACGTTGAGAATATAAATATTAACAACTGTTCCATGTAAATTCCTTATTTTCAATTCCGTTATTCCCATTAAATTTACGTTCCAATTGATGTTTAACCCGCGAGTTTCACTCTTGTTATTCCCCATGTGTTCAAAATTAAATCAAAAGTTGACAAGAACTTGAAAAACATAAACTCACAATTGCAAATAATAAGAATAACGAAAACAAATTACATATATGTTTTCATTAAAAATCTTCAACTAACACAAAGTCCTAGAGTGGAATTTTAGCAATCCATAAAAATAAAAGTAAGTACAATGCTAAAATTCATAATTCTATTATTCAAGAAAACAAGAAAAAGATAGGAAAATCTTAGTCTGGAATCTTGAACAAGGAAAATCTTAGTTTGAAGTCTTGAACAATCGCGCGCTAGATTATGTTTTGAACACTGCAAGAATTCTTTCCAATTGTTTTTAAATGATGTAACCCCTTTGAAATTCAAATTTTCAGCCTTTTTCTCCCAACAGTTTTTTCAAAGTTTCTTCTTTTTTCATCCAAATTTAGTCTGGAGTCTTAAACTAGGTCAAGCCAAAGGATCCACTAAAATAGGCAAAAATTCCAGTTTCTAGAAATAACATGTCTGCTTGTGCCTTCACCCTTGATTGTGGCTTGCAATTTTGTGATCGTGGCCTCTTCAATTGTGGCTTGGACAAATCCCTCACGCATGACCACCATGGTTACGGCTCACCTTCCCGTGATCACGGCTCCAATGATGGTGGATCCAGTGCATGGTGCGATCTTCTATAGCCCTCGAGAACCTCCACCTTGCAATCGCGGCCCTGATTTTATTAGTTCAAGTGTTTAAGACTGTTCTGGTAGTGTACATTCGTTTATGTGTACTTTCCTCATCTGTTGTCTAATTGACCTGATTTTTGTGCTGTTGAAAATATAATTCATTTTTCTTTTTTTCCTCAAAGTTTTTGATCAATTGAATGTTCCACTAAAATAGAAAATCTCTCTAAAGTCACTGCTTAATCCTTGCAACCATGATAACACATGCAACATAATATTTACTGTGATTCATTATAAGATATATGCATAATATATTTAATGAAATTCATACACAATTAAAGCATTTTTCTTCCATCATAAGATTTATTTGACACAATGTTTACTTTACACAATTTAACATTATCATGCACAATATATATTGACAAATTTGTTAAATATAATGCCATAATTAACTATAATATTAGGTAACATCAAAATCATCGATAAAGGTTATGAAGCAGTAAAAGCCTTTTGTAGCAATTTTCATGTCATTCAATAGCCCACAAACATTGGTATGAACTAATTCGAACACCAATGTGGCACTCTTGATATGACCATTTAATGGACTCTTGGCCATCTTGCCTAAGATGCAAGGTTTGCAAGTTAGATAGGTTTCCTTTCTAGTGTGCTAATAAGCTCATTTTTATCCAATTTGCTAATTTAGGTGTAATAACCCAGGAAAAAAAAAAGAAAAATCGACAACCATTCAGCCCCTTGAGAAAGTGGCCTCTGCACTAACTTCTTAAGTTAGTGTTGCTCCAGTTGAAAATAACTTGAGTGTCTTGTTGGGCATTGGAAAAGGTGAAGGGAAATTATGAGTCTTAATGGGGTTTAATGGGTGAATTAAGTATGGTAGAGTATCATAAGATCTCCTCACTTCCCAAAAATGTTAGGAGTAGAAATTACCATGTGAGAGAGATGTAGACAGAAAGGAAGAGTAGGAATACACACAAGGAGCAAAAGGGTGGGGATTTGGTGGCCAGTGAGGAAGAAAGCTAGAAAAACCTACCAACACACAAATGCTTGCGACAAGGTACACGCGAAAACTTGATTTGAATTTATCATATATTAATCTTATTTTTCTTTTTCTCTTCTCGTTTTCCCAGGCAAACCACACTATGTTCTCATTAACTTAGGATTTTCATCCATATATACGTATGCACATGTGTCAGGGATGATATGAGTTTAATTTTCTCCAACCAATTTTTTGATGAAATTTCATGAAGTTCCCAAAGCTCTCTACCCTCTTGATTGAATCTCTAGATCATCATTTTACTATTTGAAAGTTCATCTGTAGGAATTCCTAGCTCTCTAATAGTTTGGAGGGGTAAGAGATTTACCGCAAATCAATCAAGATTTCTATTGATTCTTTGTTTGTGGATGTAGCTAGAGACAAATAAAGGTCTGTTGTGTGATTAGAAGCCCAATATCAAATCTTTATCTGTGAAAGCAAGGATGGGCATACAATTCTCAGCAAGTGTATGGTTTTTCTCTTGGAAGTAGCCATCTTCATTAGGAGATCCTTCTATTTCATCACCCCCTTTAATTTGATCATTGAGGATGACAGGATTAACATTTGCATTATCATCCTCTAGTATGATTTTTTCTTGTTGAACCAATTCCATGACTTTATCTTTGAAAATGAAGCAATCATGGATTAGGTGGCCAACCAGGAGATGAGATTTACAGTATTTGGGGTTGTCGACCTTTCCAACCTCATCACGTTGTTTCATTCTAGGCAACTCAATGAGATTTGCTTTAAATAGGTCATCAAATATCTCTGAGACATCAATGTCAAGGAAGGGGAAGGTCTTGCTTTGCATTTTCTTCAAAGTTGGTTTCTTTACCTTTAAAGAGCTTCTTGCCTTTCTACAACTTTGTCCTTCTTTTGTGCTTTGGTAGGTTTAGCTTTTATGGCCATTAACTCATTATTTGGAGCCTACATGGAGGATGTGCCCCCATTTGACTTCCCTTTGCCTACATAGATGATTTAGCTTTTCCTCTAGCTATTTGAAATTTCTTTAGACTTGATGAAAGAAGATATGAGAGATAAAGAGGTCCCACCAAGCGTGCTAGAACTTATAAACAAAAATGTTGCAATTAAATTTCTATTAACGAGAAATTTATACAAGTGTAATTACAATTTGAATCAAATAAATTTCTATGGATTCTAGTCTTCAACTTAATCTTTTGATTCTCCTTTCAACTTGAAAGACTTGAACATTTTTGCAATTTTTTGAAGCATTTAAGAATTTGATATTCTTTAAAGTTCACTAGACCTCCAAAAAACATTAATTTTTAGTTTGATACTATGATTTTAGATCAAATGCCAAAATTTAATGAACTTGTTGAAGAATGCTTTGAACATTACAAGAACACCTTGAATACTGTTTGAAAAACACAGTTGGAATTGAAAGAGCTTTTGGGCTTTAATCTTCTTTGATGTTAGTTAGACTTTCAAATAACGTTAATTCACTGGTTTAATATCTTCAATGTGAGTCAAACGCTAAAATTTAATGAACTTCCATGAAGAGTGTCTTAAATGATATAGGAACAACTTTGAACTTATGGAGAGAAAGAGAGTCTAAGCTTCTCCTAAGATTGTTCCTTATGTATCTTGTTGTTCTTTGGTTTGTAGAAGCCACCTCAATTTTGAGGGATGAATAAGGTATTGCTGTTATAAATGTTTGATGATGTGGTAGCGTCTGATTAGTTGAAAACATTTGATTTGATATTATTTCTTTTAATTGAAAGATTACCAATTAATTGCTAAATCAACAATATTCTTCTTCCAAATTTATAAGATTTGACACATGATACAATTTGATTGAACGGCCTTGACACTTGTCACAATTTAAGTTGACAGCCACATTTGTAATAAAATGTCAATTCAATTATTATTTAAATTCTGGAATTATATTTGATTAAATTCCTAGAATGTAAATAATAAAATTACTTGGTTTTAATTGATATTTAATACAAAAAAATGCCACGCGGTGACGTTTGATTGGCGAAAATTTTACTTGCCTACAGTTGCACTTCCTTCTACTTCATTCAACTTTGGTTCTCAAGGTTTAAAAGTGATTGAAATATTTGTGCACAAATCTCCTCTCAAAGTAGGAGCTCGTGCTTGTGCCCGCATGATCTCCTAAATAGACAGAAAAAGTATCACAATTTGTTTTCATAGTCCGCTACATCATGATTGCATCTATGTTTCCAATTCAACAAATTGATCTTAGAGTAAACGAATGAATTCAAAATCTATTGAGTGTCCACGCGTTAAGTCGGGTTTAGTGTTAAGATAATGTATTTTGAAATTGGTCTAGTAAAAATTTTAAAATGATGATATCTAACACAAAATCTTGAATTCGAAAATTTGTTTTTGTGTTGGGATTTGAATTATACTGAATTCAATTTCACTTGAAAAATAAAATCAGTTAAATTCAGCAGGAATTAATCTAATTTAATATAATTTAAAAATTGAAAGATCTAATCTTATTCAAAATTAGTTGTTGGTACACATTTGGGCGGCTTTAATTGCGGCATTAATGTTCTATCCCAATACCAACGAATAACCTACTATTAATCATATTTTAATCAGCACTTTATCAAATCTTCTCTATATAACGATCAATAAAGCAGGCATTTCACCACAAACCAGAAAAAGTTCTCCAAAGTGCTCCAATACATTGAAAAGTAAAAAAAGTAGCAAAGTTACTAAATATTGAGAGATGGCAGGAATGAACAAGTCAACTTACACCCTGCTCGTGGTGGCAGTGTTGGTTGCTTGGGTCTTCCCTCACGGTGAGGCAGCAATAGCATGTGGCACTGTGGCTTCAAAACTTAGCCCATGTATCGCTTATGTCACCGGTAAGGGTCCGCTTGGGGGGTGCTGCGGTGGGGTTAAAAGCCTTTATGGTCTCGCTCAGACCACAGCAGACCGACAAAGTGTTTGCAGTTGCCTAAAATCTCTTGCTGGCTCATATAATGTAAACCCTGGCAAAGCTGCTGGACTGCCTGGCCAGTGTGGTGTCAGCGTTCCCTACAAGATCAGCCCTTCTACTGACTGTTCAAAGTAAGTTCCTTTCTTGTTTTCATATTCATATTATCATTGTTCGAGTTATTCGCTCTTTAATTTTATTGATTAATTGGTTGTTAAGTATTCGAAAAGTTTTCTTGACGTATTCTTGTATGTGTTTTGCAGGGTGCACTGAGGTGTCTCCCAGCGGAGGAAATTCTATATGTCCCACGGCATCTCCTACGTTTAAATCATATGTAATAAATAAAAGATTAAACTAAGACCTTTGGGTGGCTCTGCGATGTAATGTCATCTTTACACGATATTGGCTTTTGTCTCGGACACTCCAATTATCTAATGGATGTTAGCTACTTCTAAGTTTTATATGCTCGTTCCCTGTCTTTTGAGTTAAAAATTTTGTTAAAATGTTTTTCCTATTTGTTTTCGTAACCTGAACTACGATACATGCAAACTTTCCAGAGAAGAAGAAAACTATTTGTTGCCACAAAAAAATTAGATGACCATTCTAATTTGGTAACTGGGATCAGTGAGAAACATAAAAATTGAGATTCTAAATATTTTTTTCGAACGACTTCAATTTACGGAATGATAATCAAATTTAATTTTACTGGCCTGTTCAAAAAATTACAATTTTTTTTTTAAAATAATTTCAATTCATAGTTTTTATTTTTTGTTTGCAATTCACACCTGTATTATAATATTTTCTTTCCACATCAGTTTGATATAGATTTTATCCTATATAAAAAAATACATACATGAAACAGCAATTTGTAATAAAAAGTTTCATTTTATCTGTAATCGACTATCCATTACTTGGTATTTCCTAGTTTCGTACGATCACTTGTAAGCACGCAACTTGATAACAATCTAGGTATAATTTGAGGAGAAGAGGTATTCTATTGAACCCATAGCTTTCGCACAATGTCAGGTGATCACACAGAATGAGTAAGGAGGAAAAACTAAGAAAGAAATCAAAGAATACTCAAAGAGAAATTATCAAAACAGAATCAACATAAACTCTATAGACTCATTAGCTAGATTCTTGTACAAAGTTAGATACTCTTACATTGCCTAGAGGTGTCCAAAGGCTATCTAAACCTCTTTAAACTGATAGCAGTTAATTAACTACATGCACAGCAACACATACAACTAATTTAACCATCTAAACTACCACTATACCAACTACTGCAGCGTCTTGAAGTCCGCACAGCCGTCAACCTTCTCCAAGTCCTTCTACCTTCCTTCCATCCCATTGTCCAGCTGTTTTCTTACATGTCTTGTTCTTGTTATATTGAGTGATCATTTGACTAGTTTGACATCCCCCTTCTAGCTAAGTGTGTATATTTTCCACACTCCAGTTGTTTTCTTACACGTTGAATTCTTCTCCTTATGTTAAGTGATCCTTTGACTAATTTGCCATCCCCCTAAAGCTTAGTGTGTGTGTTTTCCACACTTAGCTTGCTTATCAATTTGCCAAACAGTCCATAGCTGTCAGTAAGGTGGTCTGCACTCCTTACATTGTCTTACCTCAACTATTCCATCCTCTACCTTTTATCTAATGAAATGTAGATCAAAACTAAAGTGCTTTGTTCTTTTATAGTATGTTGGATTCTTACTCATTTGTGTGGCACTTTGGTTGTTACAATAAATTAGGATGCTCCTTTCATGATTGAATGGCATCTTCTTCATGAGGTTTTGAATCCATAAAACCTCATATATACAGGATGCAAGCACTCGATATTTTGCCTCAATAGAACTTCTAGCTACAACTCCTTGTTTCTTACTTTTCTAGCTTATCCTCCCACATTAATGCAATAGCCTTTTAGTGATCTTCTTGTCTCATAGCAATTTCCCCAGTCACTAAGTACCCTATTATCTGTGCATCAGATGAGAATAAAGATAGAGTCTTGTGACCTTTTGATGAACAATAAGTGATCTGATCTTCTTTGTGTGAATCCATATTAACACAAAGCCTGAGTGAACTTGATGTTCCACTGCCCTAAGGCCTACTTGAGGCCATGCAAGGCCTTCTGCAGCTTGTATACAACTCCTTTCCTGTAGTCCATCCCCGCCTCCATTAAATTGTAGTTAGTGGTAGCTCTATGTACAAATCTTCTTTCAAATCACCATTGAGGAATGCATTATGAATGTCTAGTTGTTGTAAGCTCCACGTATTGATAGCTACAAGGGAAATAAAATAGTTTAATAGTGGACTGTTTTACCACTAGACTAAAGGTCTCTTGGAAATCAAATTCCTCTATTTAGTTATATCCCTTTGCCATAACCCTTGCCTTAAACCTTTCAACTAATCCATTTGCCTTCAATTTAGTTTTGAACACCCACTTACAACTAATTACATATTGTCCCTTTGGTGGTGAAGTCACCTTCCATGTCCCATTCTCTTTTAATGCACATAACTCTTCTAACATGGCCTTTCTCCGATGATGCTTACTTATTGCCTCAGTAAAGGATGATGGTTCCTCCACATTATCCAAAGCTAATAGATAACAAGGAAACTTTTGTGACAATTTATCGGTACTAAGGTAATTGGTGATAGGGTAGCAAGTGGTGCAAGTTTGTGCTCTCAAGTTGTGGTGATAGTCATTTAAATATTTTGGCAATCTCCTCACCCTCTTAGATTTTTTGGTTTGATTTGGTTCAGATTCTGGTTGAATTAGTGGGGGACTTGATATATTACTCAGAGGTTGATCTTGGTCATTAAGAGATGGTCTTAAAGGTGAAGAGTGATGTTCATCAGCAGCCTCACTTAGTGGATAAAACATGGGAGAAGAATGACTAGGAAGGACGGGAAAAACAACAGAGTTGGGATTAGCCTTTAGCACATTGAGATGTTCTTGATAGTACTTATCAAATGGGCAGCTATGTTCATAAAAAGTTGCATCCCTAGAAAAAAAGGTTTCTTGAATATCAAGGTTATAGAGTTTAAAGGCTTTCACGCCACTAGGATAGCCTAAGAACACATAGTTCCTAGACTTGGAGTCAAATTTACTTCTTGCACTCTTTAGGCTAGAGGCGAATATAAGAGATCCAAAAACCTTGAGTGACATGTAGTCTGGTTGCTTGCCAAATAACATTTCATAAGGGGACTTGTATTTGAGAATCCTACTAGACAACTTATTTAGGATAAGGGTTGTACACAAAATCTCTCCAAAACCTTTTTGGCATTGAAGCTTGGAACAAGAGGGCTCTAGCAGTGTAGATGATGTCTTGGTGTTTCCTTTCAACAATTACATTTTGTTGGGGTGTTTCTATACAAAAAAATTGGTGTGATATTCCAAATAGAGAAGAAATGAGGTAGTTGAAATTCAGAGGCATTATCTGATCCAATGGCTGGGATTTTGGGTTCAAAGTATGATAGGATCATTTTATAGAAAGAGGGCAGCGTGTAGGTCACTTCATTTTTGTGTTGCATGAGATATATCTAAGAACAACGAGTGTAGTCATCAACAATAGTCAAGAAAAAATGATATTCATTTATTGCTACAACAGAGTAAAGGCTCTATACATCTACATGTACTAATTCAAAGGGCTTGGTTGAAGGTCTAACATGGACAAGAAAGGGCTTTCCTTTTTGTTTTGCCCTTAGACAAGTCTCACAAACTTTGTCATGCATCACATTTATGTAAGGATATTTGGTATGCAATATATCAACTATTTAGTGTGAAGTATGACCTAGTCTAAAATGCCATATATCAAAGCTATTTTGTGATGATGCTATCTATAAGCAACTAGCAGTGTTGGATTAGATATTAAGGTAAGTTTTGTTTTGAGGTAAGATATACAACCGTTGATGGTGTTTAGCAAGACCAATCCTCATTAATGGTGAGGGGACCTAAAGACATGTATTAGAATAAAAAATAAGTGTGCAAGAATGAGATTTAAGTAGTTAGTTCACAGATAATAGATTGTATTTAAAGGTTGGAACATGTAATACACTAGTAATCACAAGTGTTTTAGAGATGACCAATGTTCCTACTTTTATAATTGGCAGCTTAGTCCTATTTGGTAAGTTCACATAGAGGCTTTTCCAAGCGAGTGTGTGTAAACCCCCAGGCCTACAAAGACTAGTAGTGGGTAACCTGGCCAAATCCACCCAAGAAATCATTGGAAGCCAAAATGACTCAAGATTACATGAAAAAAACTAACTTAGTATTCTAAAATCAACAGGCATCACTATGCAACTTGAAGTAGAAAATTGGGCAGTTGGCGAAAGACGTGGAGCACGACCCCAAGGAACACTGTCCAGCAATACAGAGGCCAACCTAAAAAAGCACTGCAAGGTAGTCACCTTGAGGAGTGGGAAACAACAAGAAGAGTTGCCCCATAGAATAGACAGCTAAGGTAAAGGCAAAGTGGAAGAAGGGCCCAATGAATAAGCTGATAAAGGGTAAAAAGATGCTGAAGAAAAGGCTGAATCACCTGTCAAGCCTCACAAACTACCCCTTCAAACCCACAGAGATTAAAGGCAAGATAAGAGGATAAAAACTTCCTTAAATTCTTAGATGTATTCAAAAAACTTCACATTAATATTCCATTTGCAGAATCGCTAGCACAAATGCCAAGTTATGCAAAGTTTCTGAAGGAAATCCTTTCCAAAAAGAGGAAGCTGGAAGATCAGCAGACGGTGTTGTTGATTGACAAATGCAGTGCCATCATTTAAAATAAACTGTCCCCTAAATTGAAGGATCCAGGAAGTTTTAATCTTCCATGCAATGTCGGCAATGTGGAGTTTAGTAGGCATTATGTGACTTGGGCATTAGCATTATGTAATACCTTATACCCTTTTCAAGAAACTTGGTTTAGAAGAAGTCAAACCAACCAAGATGTCTATTCAGTTGGTAGACAAATCTGTGAAGGTCCCACTTAGGCTAATTGAAGATATTTTGGTGAAGGTAGATAAATTGATATTTCTTCTAGATTTTTTTGTTTTAGATATATAGAAGAAGATAGGGAAGTACCATTTATACTAGGGTGACCATTCCTAGCAACAGGTAAGGCGTTAATTGACGTGTACCAAAGTAAGTTAATGTTGAGGGTTGGAGGTAGGGAAGTCATATTTATTAAGTTTCATGCCTCACGGTTTCCCATAGATGTTGATACCTATCTCCATGTAGAGCACACTGACGAATGCACACGTGAGGTTTTCAGGAACATGCACAAGCTAGAACGAGAGCTTGAAGAGCTACTAGCCAAGATGGTAATAGAGGATGATAACAAAGCGAACGAGGTAGTTCAAACAACACAACCCCTGGTGAAATTATTACACCCACCAAAGACATCGGTAGAAGAACCACCAACTCTAAAGCTAAAACAATTGTCAGCCCACTTAAGGTATGCTTTTTCTCGGTAAGTCCACTATGCTCTCCGTGGTAATTTCTGTGCATCTGAATCAAGAAGAGGGAAAAAAATTGCTACAATTTTTGAAAACTCACATAAGTTCCATAAGAAGGGCCATAGCAGATTTGGAAGTATTAGCCCTTCCTATTGCATGAATAAAAATTTTCTTAATGATACTTATCAATCTGTAAGGCAACCTCAATGCTAGGTAAACCCACACATGCAAGAGGTCATTAAGAAAGAGGTGATGAAGCTATTAGATGCAACTATAATTTACCTAATATCAGACAATAAGTGTGTAAGTCCAACTCAAATGGTACCCAAAAAGGCAGTATGATAGTAGTCAAAAACAATCAAAATGAAATAATTCCATCTAGGGCTGTAATGGGTTGGCACGTATACAACAACTTTAGACAATTTAATAGTGTCACCCATAAGGATCACTTTCCACTACCCTTTGTTGATTAAATGCTAGAAAGGCTAGCATCCATACTATTGCTTTTTAGATGGGTACTCTGGCTATAACCAAATCCTGATTAAACCATAGGATCAGGAGAAAACCACTTTCACCTGCCCCTACGGGACATTTGCTTGCAGGATGTCATTTGGGTTATGCAATATACTAGCAACGTTTCAAATATGCATAATGGAAATTTTTTCTGACTTAATCGAGAATTTAATCGAGATTTTTATGGATGATTTCTCTGTTATCGGTGACTCTTTTGATAATTGTTTATATAATCTATCTCAAGTCTTGCAAAGATGCAAAGACACTAACTAGTCTTGAACTGGGAAAAGTGTTATTTTATAATGTAGGAAGGGATTATTCTATGGAACAAGATTTCACAAAATGGCATTGCGCGTAGATAGAGTGAAAATTGATATTATCACCAACTTACTTGCATTGTTAAATGTGAAAGGAATTTGAAGCTTTCTCGAGCATGCTGGGTTTTACAACTAGTTTATAAAAGATTTTTCCAAGATCTTAACACCCTTGTCTAACCTATTAGTTAAAGATGCACCATTTGATTTTGATGATCAATTTCTAGCTGCTTTTAACAAGTTAAAACAAAATTAACTAGTGCACCCATTATCGCACCACCAGACTGGTCCTTACAATTTGAATTAATGTGTGATACTAGTGACCACTGGGTAGGGGTGGTTTTAGGACACCGAAAGGACAAGAGACTTCATGTGATCTACTATGCCAGTCACACTCTTAATGATGCTCAATTAAATTGTGCAATAATAGAGAGGGAGCTCCTAGTGATAGTGTTCACATTTGAGAAATTTCGACCATATCTAATTGGAGCTAAAACGATTGCTTATACAGATTATGCTACCATCAAATACTTGTTTGAAAAGAAAGATGCAAAACCCAGGCTAATCGGGTGGATTTTATTGTCGCAAGAATTAGACATAGAGATCAAAGACAAAAAGTAATTGAACAACATGGTGGTTGATCACCTCTTCAGATTGAATAACAAGTGCAACAGAAAGAGGAGAAGGCATCGCTAAATAAGTTTTAGATAAACACATCTTTACCTTATTTACTACCTTTGTTCCTTGGTTCACAAATTATGTGAACTATCTGGTTTGTGGTGATTTACCTCTTAATATGTCTTCCCAACAAAAAAGAAAATTTTTATCTGATGTCAAACATTACTTTTGGGATAGCTCTTATCTGTATAAAATATGTACTAATCAAATATTCACAGGTGCATCCTTAAGGAAGAGATGGAGGACATCTTGCTTCATTTCCATAGCTCAACTATGGAGGACACTTAGGCACCAATCACAACACTTACAAGGTACTTCAATCCAATTCTTACTAGTCAATGTATATAAAGACACCCATGTATATGTAAAAAGGTGTGATAGGTCCCAGAGGCTGGGGAACTTCTCTAAAAGAAACAAAATGCCACTGACAAATATATTGGAGATAGAGTTGTTTGATGTATAGGGTATTGATTTTTTGGGCCCTTTTCACCTTCACATGGTAATAAATATATATTAGTTACAATAAACAATGTGTCCAAATGGGCAGAAGTAGTTGCACTTCCTAGTAATGAATAGAAACTTCTCTTAAAATTCCTATAAAAACACATTTTTACTGGGTTTAGGGTCCTTAGGGCAATCATCAGTAACAGGGCTCACACTTCTACAACCAATGGATGGAATCTCTACTAAAGAAATACGGTATGTCCCATCGTGTCGCAACCCCTTATCACCCCTAAATGAGTGGTCAAGTAGAAGTATCTAATAAAGAGTAAAAAACAAATCTTTGGGACCACAATGAATCATAGTAAGAAGGATTGGGCTAGGAAGCTAGATGATACATTGTGGGAATATAGAACTACATTTAAAATTCCAATTGGTATGTCCCCATACCATCTAGCTTTTGGTAAAGCTTGTCACCTCCCTGTTGAAATAGAGATAAGGCATATTGAGCCATAAAATTTTTAAATTTTGATCCACAAAGAGTAAGAGAAAACAAGCTACTACAATTAACTGAATTGGAAGAATTCTGCCATAATGTGTGTGAAAATGCTAAACTGTACAAGGAGAGCACGAAGAAGTGGCACGATCACTACATTTTGGCCTAGGATTTCAAAGTCGAAGACAAAGTGCTCTTGTTCAATTCGTGCCTGAAATTATTCCTGGGTAAGTTGTGGTCTTGCTGGTCGAGCCCTTTTGAAATTGCAAATGTGTTTGATCATAGTACAATTGAAGTACACAGTGGCAACCAAAATTTTAAGGTAAATGGACACGAAATCAAACACTATCTTGAGGGGGAAATTCATGCCATAGATGCATGGAGCATAGCTGAACTATCGTGCTGAGCTAGTAATGGTCTGGTTGTCGACGTAAAATGCAGCGCTTTGTGGGAGGCAACCTGTACTTTACTTGCTTTCTTTCATTTTCCACCGTTTCTGTTATTGTAGTCCTTTTTTATGTTTTTTCACCTTTCAATCCCTCGTTGCCTTATTTTAGGTTAATTTTCCAATTCATACTTAGCAAAAGAAAAAAATCGAGCTAGAAGAGTCGCGATTTGAGAGTCCTAGACTCCGATCGTGGATCATTACACTACAATCATGGGAAGGAGCACGGATGCTACTATGTTTCTCAGACTCTTGATCACGATTACGGCATTCAGTCCCACGATCATGGAATATAAAGCCGTGATCGCACATTGATTGTTGCAGGCATTAGTATTCGTGACCATGGTACTTTCCACTGCGATCGAGGGGACTTCCTCCGTGATCATGGGAGGTGATCGCAGTCAGGCCATTTCGAATAAAAAACACACATCGCACACTGACACACACGTACCACATATGCACACACTGAGCTAACATAAGAACTACATGAACACCGCACACTTGCAACACAAGAAATCGCCACAGGTACCACCTTTGCACACACCGTGGCCACCAGAGTCTCTCCATAACACACGCACACCATTTTCAACTGTTCCACCAATTTTTTGGCAAGGATATCAGGTGGTTTTCTTCCTATTTTCTTCTAGATTTTGTTGGGATTTGCTGTGATTTCTGAATGCTTGCTTGAGAGAAGTTTAATCAAAATTTTGTGGGGTGGTTTCACCCATTTGTTTGCCCTTTTTTGTATACTACTTGTTGCATCCAAGGTGTTTGTTGAAATGTCTCTATTAAAGCTTGGCACCCAATTCTTTACTAAATGATTGCTGCAATTTTTGAGACTTAACTAGTTGGATATTGTTTTCTTTATCCTTTTTAATCACTTGCCAACGCTAACTCAACAAGTAAATTATCTATATATTACATGCCTTTATCTATAGATTGTCTACTTATTTCTTGCATTCTTGTTCAATGCTGTGCAAGCTAGGTATTATTTGGATGGCTGGGTTGTGCGAATGTTCTGTTATTTCGATACCATTTTTCCCCTATCTCTCTATATGTTATTAGAGCTTGGATGCAATGTTGTCCATTTTTTTTAGTATTCTTTGTTGATTTTTCATTATAGGTGCCCAGAAGCAAAGTTGTACCCTGGGAGGAGCAAGCTCCTCACGTGCACCACTGCCTTCGCTTGCTAGCCCTCGCTAGTATGACATTTCTAGGTTCATGTTAGAGGACGCCCAATATTGTTATAGGACTAATGTTTCTCATCAAGCACTAGTCCCCCACCATGGGTTGAGGGAGATCATTGACCCTTACCCTAACTTTACCCGACTTGTCGCCGATAGAAATTGGAAAATGGTCATTTGCCATTATACACAATGGGTTTCTTAAAAGCTATTGCACAAATTCTATGCCAATGTCCCAAACCACAGAGATGACATGATCTACATTCACAAGGTGCTAGTTTCATTTGGGTCACGGCCCATAAATGGGGTGTTCTAGCTGAACCTAGTAAATATGATATGGTTTCATGATCTAAGCAATTCTAAATGGAATGAGGGGTTCATCCAAGAATTGTGCCTTAAGGGAGTCCAACGGGAGGATGGCTAGCATTACAATTTCCATTTCCACAGCTTGCCCCAGATGGTGCAACTATGGTAGGTGTTCACCAACGAATAGATTAGACCCAATCAGTACCAAACCATAATTAGTACCAAGCAGTTTCTAATTCTGTGTGCTATGTACACAGGTATAACTTTAGACTTAGGTTATTTAATCTATGATAATATCATGAGAATTGTAGATAGACAAAAAGCTAGCATGGCCCATCTTTTTATCATCACAGAGCTCAGTTGTTGGGTAGGCGTAAACTTAGTAGATTTTCATCTAAATGTGGCCTTAGTAATGTCGATCAACCCATAAAGAGTGCCAGTCTAGCAGGCGACTTTTGGAGGTGGGCTGGGACTGCAACATCGCCCTAGCGCTATGAGCGTGATTACGTAGACTAAGAGCTTTGGGCTGAGATGCGTGAAAATTTTCAGAGGATGGCCCAGCACGTCGATGACTGCCTAGACAGCCTTCAAAATCCATTCACTCTTTCCAATCCAACCTCACCACATATTTTCAACAATTGTACTCCGACGTGCCCTTTCCCTCACCAATGGGACACCTGGAGTCATCCCACTTTCCGTACTAGCACTGCCCTACACTTTCCCATCCAGTTGAGTCGTTCGCTGCCTACTATGTAGCTGATGAGTAAGATGATGATCCTAGCAGCCCACATGAGTGATGCAGCTACCTACCTTCCCTCAAGATCAAGTGGTTTTGTTCTTTTCTTTATATGTTTATCTCTTCCACTTGTATGCTTATTGCAGTGTAGACACTGATTTGTTCAAGTGTGAGGGAGGGGTTTGTGTAGGATTCTTGCTTCTAAGGTTTGTAAATTTTAAACACTAAATGCAGTACACTTTCACTAGATAGCAACTGCTCAGTTATTAATTATGTGGGTATGATTACTTGAACTATATCAAATTTGAACTAAACAGGGTGCTCAAGATGCTATTAAAAGAGCAAAGGTATGGTTTTGTAGCTACTGAAAGAGCAAAGGTATGGTTTTATAGCTACCGAACTTAATTTTTGATAATAGAGACATTTTTTTTAAAATATGTATTACGTGTGATGGTTGCTTAATCATTCATAGTTTTGGCCTTTCCGATGATTGCCTTGTGTACATGTGGCCCCAAATTTTATTGCACGCCACCCTATCCCTAATTTCTAGGTTGCTTGAGCAGGGCTAGTATTTTGGAAAAGGTGAGGTTTTGTGGGCGCCATTCTCAACTGGAGGAATTTATAGGCTATTAAACTATAGGTATGGACTATGGGGGATGAAAAGAAAACGAAAAAAAAAAACAAACTATGAGAAATTGGAAAAGATCAATAGCTAGTGAAAGAAAAAAAAAGAAGGTGAGAAGAAGATAGAATTTTCTACTCCACAGGTTGTAGTGACTGAGTAATTAAGATTATGCAAAGACCCCTACCCATTCTCGCATAAAAAGGTTACTCAATCATGAGTATACAAAGTAGCTCAATTATGTTAAGAGTTTAGTAACCAAGGATGTGCAAGTGACATTTGCTCATTCTTGCGTAAAAAGGTTCCCCAAAAAATAGAGAAAACCAAGAAAAAAGAAAAGAAATGAACATGCCAGAAAGATGAAGTGGAAAAAACAATGCAATTTGTCCTTGATCTCACATAGTACACAAGTTCTTATGTTTCCTTATGTTCAAACCTATAGGGAGATGGGTTGGTGGGTTCCTTGAGGTGAGTGACATACAGATTACTTACCATTAACGAGTGGTAGCAACATCGAGACTCTCAGGAAATTGGATGACGGGAGTGGTACATTCACATGTTCACTGGGTGTCATGTGAAAACGAGAGGATTTAGGAGAGTTAGGCTATGAATAAGTGCACAACCATCACTTCTATGTGTATATGAGCCATGAATAGTTGAGCCCTATCCATGTTTGTTAGGGAATGTTGCTAAGGACTAGCAACCCTCAAGTGTGGGATTGTGATGTTGTCTAAAATTATAGTTATGGTATTATATTTAACAAGTTTAGTGATATATATTAGGCATGGTAACATTAAAATTGTGTAAAATGTACGTTGTGTCAAACAAATCTTCTATTGGAAAAAAATACTTAAATCACGCGTGAATTATATTAAATATCATGCATGTATCTTAGTGTGAATTACATTAAATATTAGGATGCTTGTGAAGGTTATCATGGTTGTAGGGATAAAGCAGTGACTTTGGAAAGATGCTAAGTTCTAATGGAACATTTAATTGAACTAAAATTTTGAAAAATAAAGGAAACATGAATTGGGTTTCCAACGATGCAAAAATCAAGTCAATCAAACATTGAACGAGGACGTTACATGTAAAAGTTTGAACACCACTAGAATAGTCAGAAACCCTAAACAAGGTAGGTGTTCGTGGCCATGATTTAAGATCACACCATGCACTAGATTTTTTACAGTTAGAGGCGCAACCATGGTCGAGGGAGCCATGATAGCGAGGAGGAGTTCCATTGTTGCGAGTGAAGGACACAGTGTGCACTAGAATTACCACGCTTGGAGCAGCAACTGCAGTTGAGGAGACCGCGATCGCAGGTGATGGCGTGAGCAAATATGTTATTTTTGGTGATCAAATTTTGTTGCCATTTTCATGGACCTGCTGGCTTGACCTAATTCTCCCCTATATAAAAAGGAAATTTGGACAAAAATTAGAGGTGGCTGCAGAAGAAAAAGCTAAAAACTTAGACGTCAAGGAGGCTACATCATTCAAGGACAATTGGTAAGAATTCTTACGGTGTTGAAGACATAATCTAGCACAATTGTTCAAGACTTTGGACTAAGATTTTCTTATCTTTCTTTTATTTTCTTGAATAGTAGGATTATGAAATTGAGTATTTTACTTGCTTTTATTTTTAGATTACTAGATTTCTACTTTAAGACCTTCTGTCAATTGAAGATTTTTAATGAATACATATTTGTAATTTATTTTTGATGTTCTTATTATTTGCAATTGTGAGTTCATGTTTTCAAGTGCTTGGTGGCTCTTTGATTTAATTATGAGCACGTAGGGAATAATAGGAATGAAATTCATGGGTTACACATCAATTGCGAATAAAAATTTTGTGGAAATAATGGAAGTGAAATCAAGCAATTTATGTGGAACAAGTGTTAATATTAATATTTGCAACTTAAGTGGGACATTGGAATACACTTGTTGGGTTGAAGCTTTGGGCTAATTTGGGAGAATGTCTCGAAGATTAAAAGGTTAATGTGCCATAATAAGCCAATTGAATTTGATTGCAAATGCATTTATTTTTTGTTAAATTTCCACACTACATAGAGGCCTAGGCCTTCTCACCACAGAATATTCTTTAATTTGCAACTAGTTTGATTTCTTCAAGAAATCTTTATTTTCTTGGTTTTTTCTCATTGCTTTTATTCTCTCTCTCACTTAAGATAGTTTAACTAATACGTTCTCAATCATAGCAATAAATACAATTCACACCCTCTTTGTTGACACGATACTCACACTTAACTAGTACTAGCTATTAAAAATTTAATTTTGATGTATTACAATGACTCGCATCAACTAGCATATGCCCAAGTGAGGCATTGGTGAGTAGAATGATCCTTACCCATAGTTCACTTGTTTGGTCGACATGAGGGGCTGGAAGCAAGCAATCAAGCACCCAAAGGAAATGTTCGCATTGGAGCTGATGAGAGAATCCTATGCTAATCTATTAGATAAAAAGGCTCATACTATACGAATTAGAGGGGTCCCGGTCAGTTTTGGGCCAGATGATATTAATACATTATATGGACTAAAGCTCAAAGCCCAAATTATTAGAATATGCTCTACTGGGGTCCTAAAGTTACAAGACAAGTAGTTATTTCTCACATAGAAGATAGGTACCCTAGCCAAGGTCTTGTATCTATTCACTTTAGTGAAGTTGAGGCCTTCCAAACATTCCACTACTTGCAACACTCAGGCCGCTGTTCTCCCTTATGCATTGTGCACTATCGTTCTACTAGACTTCATGTGCCTTGTTTACTCGAACATCCTACCCGTCACCCAAGTTAAGAGAGCTTCCTTTAGCCACACCCATCTAATTGCTAACTTATGCTACAACATTAAAGTGGGCATTAACGAGCTTTTCTTGATGGATAAAGGGGTGGGCAGCATCATTCGATGGCCTAAAAGGTCTGATGCCCTTGTTGACCTAGAGGATGAGGTCGAGAGAGTTGAAGAGAAGGCACTAATTGAAGTGGCAGCAACGCAGCCATAGTGGCAGGATCTACAAGCCTATAGGCTTTCTACCTCTGATAGGCTAGATAAGATGGACTGGCATATTGCAAAGTTGTCGAGTTCCCAAGAACAGTACTTTGCTAGGGTAGATTATATGATATAGAGGAATTTTGATCAAATGGTTAGATTTATGATGGACTTTCAGAGGAATAAAATCCAATATTTTTGATAGATCTACCTAGATATTTTATTTCAAATAAGCCCAAATGCCTCCTATTGAGCTGTACCAGTCCTACTGTCACCTAGGAGATGAGCCTCCACAGGATCCACTAGTTGATAAGTGACTACATTGTTGCCTTTTTTCCATAGGTTGTATCTTCTTTGTTTTCTTTTCATTTTGAGCTTATTTTTATTGAGTTGCATTAAGGATGATGTAACGCTCAAGTGTGGGGAGGAGTGTATTTTGCAAATTAGCTGGTGATATGATGGATATTTTGATGTACTTCATGATGCACTTGATTTCATTTGTTTTTGATGTACTTGAGAAATTTAATTGAATTGATGTACTAATGGGAAGGTAATGTATTTTTATTTATTATGGTCTATTATTGCTTTGGATTAATGGTGGTTGATTGATATTATGGCCGTTGTACTTAATTGATGATGAATTCTTGTGAATTTGTGCTTTCTGGTTGATTCTTTAATTTAAGGGTTATGTTAGGTATGGTGAGTTTTTGGCTTGATTTTGTTGCAAGAACTCCTACGGAATTGCACACTATACCTTCTTCCTAGAATGCTTGATTTCTTGAGAAGTACTGTTAAGTGGAAATAAATGGTTGGTTAGGAGCATAATTTTTGCCTTAGTGCATTTAAACATCCTTGGAAATGAATAGAAATAATAAAAAGGGATGCAAATGATATATATAGCTCTTTTTGAAAGTAAATTCTTCCTTTGTAGCCTTAATTGAGCATTATTGCTTTGTTTTTTGTTGAATTTTTCTCCTATTAACTTTATTGTAGGACTTGGCATAGAAAAAATGTTGGAGAAAAATGGCTAATCAAATATTCGTAGGTGCATCCCTAAGGAAGAGATGGAGGACATCTTGCTTCATTTCCATAGCTTAACTATGGAGGACACTTAGGCACCAATCATACTACGTATTCAGTCCAATTTTTACTGGTCAATGTATATAAAGACACCCATGCGTATGTAAAAAGGTGTAATAGGTGCCAGAGGCTGGGGAACTTCTCCAAAAGAAACAAAATGCCACTAATAAATATACTGGAGGTAGAGTTGTTTGATGTATAGGGTATTAATTTTTGGGGCCCTTTTCACCTCCACATGGTAATAAATATATATTATTTACAATAAACTATGTGTCCAAATGGTCAGAAGTAGTTGCACTTCCTAGTAATGAATAGAAACTTCTCTTAAGATTCCTATAAAAACACATTTTTACCGGGTTCAGGGTCTTTAGGGCAATCATCAGTAACAAGGCTTACACTTCTACAACCAATGGATAGAATCTCTACTAAAGAAATATGGTATGTCCCATCGTGTTGCAACCCTTTATCACCCCTAAATGAGTGGTCAAGTATAAGTATCTAATAAAGAGTTAAAAACAAATCTTTGGGACCACAATGAATCATAGTAGGAAGGATTGGACTAGGAAGCTTTACGATGCATTGTGGGAATATACAACTACATTTAAAACCCCAATTGGCATATCCTCGTACCATCTAGCTTTTGATAAAGCCTGTGACCTCCCTACTGAAATAGAGATAAGGCATATTGAGCTATAAAATTTTTAAATTTTGATCCACAAAGAGTAAGAGAAAACAGGCTACTACAATTAATGAAATTGGAAGAATTCTGCCATAATGTGTGTGAAAACGCTAAACTGTACAAGGAGAGCACGAAGAAGTGGCACGATCACTACATTTTAGCCTAGGATTTCAAAGTCGAAGACAAAGTGCTCTTGTCCAATTCATGCCTGAAATTATTCCTGGGTAAGTTGTGGTCTTGTTGGTCAGGCCCTTTTGGAATTGCAAATGTGTTTGATCATAGTGCAATTGAAGTCCGCAATGGCAACCAAAATCTTAAGGTAAATGGACACAGAATCAAACACTTTCTTAAGGGGGCAATTCATGCCATAGATGCATAGACCATAGGTGAACTATCGTGTTGAGCTAGCAATGGTCTAGCTGTCGACGTAAAATGCAGCACTTTGTGGAAGGCAACCTATACTTTACTTGCTTTCTTTCATTTTCCACCCTTTCTGTTATTGTAGTCCTTTTTTATGTTTTTTCACCTTTCAATCCCTCGTTGCCTTATTTTAGGTTAATTTTCCAATTCATACTTAGCAAAAGAAAAAAAAAATCAGGCTAAAAGAGTCGCGATCTAAGAGTCCTAGACTCCGATCGTGGATCACACATATACCACACATGCACACACAGAGCTAAACATAAGAACTACATGAACACCGCACACTTGCACCTACAACGCAAGAAATCACCACAGGCACCACCATTGCACACACCGCGGCCACCAGAGTCTCTCCATAACACACACACACCATTTTCAACTGTTCCACCAATTTTTTGGCAAGGATATCAGGTGGTTTTCTTCCTATTTTCTTCTAGATTTTGTTGGGATTTGCTATGATTTCTGCATGCTTGCTTGAGAGAAGTGTAATCAAAATTTTGTAGGGTGGTTTCACCCATTTGTTTGCCCTTTTTTGTATACTACTTGTTGCATCCAAGGTGTTTGTTGAAATGTCTTTATTAAAGCTTGGCACACAAACTTGTACCTTGGGAGGAGCGGGCTCCTCACGTGCACTACTACTTTCGCTTGCTAGCCCTCACTAGTACAACATTTCTAGGTTCATGTTAGAGGACGCCCAATATTGTTATAGGACTAATGTTTCTCATCAAGCACTAGTCCCCCAGCATGGGTTGAGGGAGATCATTGACTCTTACCCTGACTTTGCCCGACTTGTCGCCGACAGAAATTGGAAGATGTTCATTTGCCATCATACGCAATGGGTTTCTTAGAAGCTATTGCATAAATTCTATGCCAATGTCCCAAACCACAGAGATGACATGATTTACATTCACAAGGTGCTAGTTTCATTAGGGTCACAGCCCATAAACAGGATGTTCTGGCTGAACCTAGTAGATATGATATGGTTTCATGAGCTAAGCAATTCTAAATGGAATGAGGGTTTCATCCAAGAATTGTGCCCTGAGGGCATCCAACGGGAGGATGGCTAGCATTACAATTTCCATTTCCACAGCCTGCGTCAGATGGTGCAACTATGGTAGGTGTTCACCAGCGAACAGATCAGACCCAATCAGCACCAAACCATAATTAGTACCAAGCAATTTCTAATTCGGTGTGCTAAGCATTTCTTAGGGAGGAAATTGAGTTGAACTTGTTGTGAAAGATCTTATCATGTGATTTACTTATCTTTTTGTATTCTAAAATTAAGAGAAATGACTGTCCAATATGTTAACCATTATCAATTCATTAATTATGTGACTATCATGGCTCTTTTAATGGATTTGATTGAACAGGGTTAAGTTTGCTAGGGACTAGCAAACCTTAAGTGTAAGGTTGTGATAACTTCAGGACTTATAGCATTTTACCCCTTTGTTATCAGTGCTTTTATTAGTTTCCTAGTTATTTTATGTATAAATAGCAAGAGGAAGTAATTGAAAATGATTAAAAGCATGTAAAATTAATTTAGTTTGGAACGTTTCATACACTTAAAACAAATTCTGGATCATGTAGGTTGCACTTGCAAAGAAGGAGGTCATGATTGCAAGAGATGGATTCGCAATTGTGAGCTGAAAATGTGAGGCCCATTATCGCGCACTAGAATTGTGTTTGCGAATTTAGGCATTATAGTTGTGGGAAGAGATATTGTAACCACATGAAAAACACAAAGCATTTTGGAATTTTCTCATTTAGAGTTCGAGGTTGCGAGATGGAGGAGAGTGATTGTGGGGGTATTGAGCGCTACCGTGAATCAAGAGTGCGAGCAAAAGATGTTTGTTGTGAAGGTTCAATGTCATTGCAAATCTTGGAGTTGCAATTGTGGAACAAAGTGTGATGTAGACGTGATTTTCAAGGCCAAACTTGTCTTTTCCTCCTCTACTCAACCCTACATACAAAAAAAAGCTATAATTCACGAAAAAGACCATCTACGGATGTAGAGAATAGCTCTAGAGGTTCTATCATGTTTACTGGGAGAGGCAACAAATTTTTTTGGAAGCAACGACACAAGGATTGGGAGAAAATCCTTTTTTGATATCTATTAGGCTAAGAATTTTCCTATTTTCTTGGTTTTCAATATGATGTTGAATATGATTAATTTAGTTTTGCTTGGTTTCGATAATTTCATAGGTTGCTAAATTATTTTTTAAGACCTTGTGATTGTGATAGATGAATGAATGATTGAATTTTCTTTTGATTAATTGTCCTTACATTTGTTATTTACAATTGTTGTTTTGAATTGTGATTATAGGAATTGATCAACCCTTTAATTTAACTATGATTGTGCAGGGAACAACAGAAGTAAAACTAGCACGTTAGACATTTAATTGTAAACATTAAACCTATAGGAATAACGAAAGAGTACCTTTACGATTAGTATAGACATATTGTTAATCACAAAATTTATAACTTGACTCGAGTAGGCTAGGGAGAACCCACTAATATCTTGAGTCAAAACTTTCGGAGAGTTTGGAAAGATATTTTAAAGACTTTAGGATTAGTAATCCATGACAAGATAATTGATGTAATGAATTCAATATTCTGAGTCAATCACATCACAAGAGACTAGATTTCCTAATAATTATTATTTTTTCCAATGTTTCTTGCTTCTATGAGCACTAATCAGATACTCTATTTTGTATTTCTTTTATCACTTTTCAATTTCATTTTGTATGATTGATTAGGCTTGACTATGAAACACTCAATTATATCAATAAAATAGAAAAACCCTTCCCTATGGATATGGCACTTGTGCTTACTCAATACTACCCTTTTATTATTTATTATGTTGGTGTGATTATGACACGCATCATGCTTGAGAGAGAAAGATAGTATGTGGTTTTCATCATGATTAAAAGAAAGAAAAATAGTATATTACCTAAAGAAAAAAATAGAAGAATAGAAAGCTCAAATAAACAAGGAGTCTCCAGGATCACGGAGGTGAGAAAAAAGAAATGGAAGGGATGAGGAAACCCTGATATATATATATATATATATATATAAAGTGGGAAGGAATTCAAGCCATACACGCGAGGGTGTAAATACATCAAATAAATGTGTTAATGGAAGGGATCAGGCCATGAGTAACAATGGGATGGTTCTGGGAAATTCAAAAGACGACACTATAGTTGTGGAATGCAAGGGATGTGAAAAGACACAAGGGTAACAAAAAGATAGCAAGAAATAATGCTATAAAAAGGCATGGAAAAAAAGTTAGGAATACAAACAAAGTCTATCCATTAAGGTCTAGGAGGCTAATACAAAAGAACTCCCTATCTCTAGAAGGGCAACTACCTTACAAAAATAGCTAACCAAGGGACCAGGTGCTAGTCTGAAACAAAAGATCCCTAAAACTATATGAAGGACTAACAGTGGCCCTTAACAGCAATCTTGAGGATAGAAAGAAAGCACCTATACCATAACTTCTCAAGCTGAGGAACTTATAGGAATAATAAAGACATCACGATTGACCTACAGGTTTAGAACCTAGCCTATTCACACAAAAGGGAGCTAGAGAAAAAGCAGACGTCCATAGCAAAGTAGTTAGGGGTCCATGTTAGCAACATCATTAGTTAAAACTGCACTACCAGAACGGCCAAGAATTAAGTCTTCGAAGATAGCCTCCAACCCAATTTTCCAATCTAGTCCACTAAAGTCAATATCTAGGCTAAGGATACCTCAAGAAGAAAGTTGGTCCAAGCATCCATGGAAGCCTCAACTACGCCCTTTCCTCGCTTGGCAAACTAATAGATCAATAAATTGAGGTGAAGATCGATATTCTAGCAAACGCTTATCCAAGAGGGATTGAAGGTAAGATTAGCTACTATGACTAAATAGATACTCATGAAAGAGGTGATTTTGTACGTTTTGGTAGGAGTGACACTCATCTGGCAAGTAGTTATAGTCCTTCCTTGATTGCTCCAATTCATGGCATTTTTTAAAGCAATTGTAAAGTTCTTGGCAAGCCTCATAGAAGTTATGTTGATGCTTATTCACTTGACGAGAAAATAAGGAGGCATCGAAAGGATTTCTAAATATAGAAGGATGATCAAATTCATGTAAGGCTTTTACAACTTGAGAAACTTTCTCAAAATGAACTAAAAGAGAAGGTAGTAACTCTTCCACCAAATTAAAACAAAATTGTAATCAAGGACCACAATGGAATGGCAGAATATTCAACATAATTAAAAGCAAAAAGGCTACTTGATGAAATAAATGCGCTTTCCAATCCCATTTTTTCATAGATGTAAGCCTAGAAGGACGTTTGAAAAGAGAGTAGTGTAGGAGTCTACACTTAGCTTAAGCATATAAAAGAGAAAAAAAAAAGATACAGTTAGAGTCCAAACAATATGGACTTAGGTCTAGGAATATGGTTGTCCTAAACTATTGGTATATGCATGACTTTACTATTTCTCACTATATAAATAATCTACTCTTATGAACTGAATGAACAAATCGAATAGAAATAAAATAACCAGTGGTAGAAAGAAACGAGAAGCTAATGTCATCTTTGTATCAAGAGAGTGACATCATCAAATAGTATACATAAATATAAGCATATAATAATATTAAATCAATTTTTAAAAAATAAATTATAGTCCATTTATTAGTATGTCAGATGATAAGTGTTAGATATAACGTAAAAAAGTTAATAATTCAGCAAGAATACAAAGTTGTTTTACATATTTGAAAGAAACTAAATTAAATTTAAAGTTATATATATGCATAAGTATACATATAAATTGATACATTAGTTTTGTAAAGTAAAAACAATGCAATTTATGTAATAAATTTCACTTTTAAGATGCAATAATCAAATTTTCAATAACTCAATTGGAATAATATATAGATTAACATAATTAGATAAATAAAAAGTAAAAATAAAAACAAGTAGTTAAAATTATATATATAAATAAATTTTTTAATAGGTAAAAATAATAAAACTAATAAGAAAACTTAAAAATTTATATTATTTACTTAAGTTTTTAAAAAGATGAATTTTTTTAAATTTTATATCAATAAAAAACACTTGGAGCCAATTTTACCCAATTTTGGTTGATTCGTGACAGATTCGACAAGGTTGAATTAATCAATCTATTATATTAGTATAACTAGACCGAAAAATTAAGTAATTTTTATCTAACCTACTATATCGATCAGTCTATTCCAGTTCTAAAAATCCTGCCTACGTCAGTTGAATATGGCTTCACAAATTATTGTCATCAAACCTTACTTGTACGTGGCAATAGTCCATTTAAAGTTTCCTCCTCAACTGTAAAATTGATCCATCAACAAAATAAAAAAAAAAAAGAAGAAGAAGAAGAAAAATCAGTATCATTATAATAGCACGTTGATTTCTATGCCAACTGCCAACCAAAATTCTACTTAATGATCCAATCAACCCTTTAGAAAATAATAGATTAATCTCCTCTATAAAAAGAGGAAATTGTTAATTTTAGCATGTCTCAATCAATTAGAAGGCAAATAATTTTTGGCACATAAAGAAAGCTCTCAATCAATTAGAAGGTAGTTCTATTACGCCTCAACTGCTTGCATTTATTTTGGAATGCGACATGCAAACATAAAAAAGTAAAGAAAAAACTTCCCGAGGAAGTGTTTGCTGGCATTAACTCCGGTCCGAAATGTATGGAAACAAATATGCATAATCTATGGTGTAGAAACTAGGGGAAAATTTCTTCAACAGATCTCATAAAATTACTTAGTCTGCATCTGGGCATTAAAGCTTTGTCAGTGCGTGGCAGCAAAGTAGGGGTAATATGGTTGCCCTTGTCCAAAGAACCACACAGTGTGAGAGCCAAGTAGATGGTCGCAGTTTACGTAAGATTTCAGTAGGGTAATTGCAAAAAGATAGCAGATTTCTAGAAGATTGAAAGCGTCATTCTCAGAAAACACAAGAAACTGAAACACGGTCAAGAAAGGTTATACAGCAAAGCTTTGGTTGCTTAATTAAACTACCAGTTATCAAACCAACTATAACTGCTAAGGAATAACTGCTATGATACAATAGAATAACAGGTCAGACATTTATTTACATAATCAGATACACATCCGGTCAAGCATCACCCTAGATCAGTGGCAATCCAATGGAATGGTAACTCTCCTCCACTGCGGCTGGTTGTTGAGTTGTTGCACTTCTTGTTGCTTCATTCGACGCTCATTCTCAAGTTTTAACAGCCCCATCAAGATGAGCCTGGATGTTTTTCAAGCTCATTTTGGCTACTAATCTATTGAATTGCTTCAAGTTAAGGCCTTAGTCAACAAGTCTGCAACCAAATACTGAGTAGTGATATACCCCACTTTGACAATCTCATCCTTTACCTTTTCTCTTACAAAATGCATATCAAGATCAAAGTGCTTTGTTCGTTAATGGTGAGTTGGATTTCTTGCAATCTGCAATGTGCTCTACTTGCCACAATTAGCCATAACTAGATGACCATATCTTTCACCAAAATCCTTTAACATATTAATCAACCACATGAGTTCATATGTGCAATTAACTAACACTCTATATTTTGCCTCAGTAGAACTCTTTGCAACCACATTTTGTTTCTTTAATTTCTAGCTCGCAACATTATATCCAATAAAGATGCGAAAGCTTGATATTGATCTTCTTGTATCAATACAAGCTCCCTAATCACTATCAATGTATGCCACACTGATCTTCTTGGTAAAAAATATTCCTTTTCTTGAAGTGAGTTTTAAGTATCTCAGGACTCTTACTACTACTTCAAGATGCTTCTTCCTAGGCCCACTCATGAATTGTGATAGAACTTGGACTGCATAGCTAATGCCAGGGCATGTGAAGGTCAGATAAATCAATTTCCCTACAAGTTTTCAGTAATGAGTCATGTCCCCCAAGGCATCATCATCTTCCTTGATAAGTCTATGATCTACTTCTGTGCATGTAGATGTTGTTCTTGTCCCCAACATTCCATACTTCTCCAAAAGATCCAAGATGTATTTCCTCAGACACATGATGAGACCTGCTCTTGATCTTGCTATTTTATTCCAAGGAAATACCTTAGAACTCCCAAATTCCTTACTTTAAACCTGAACTAAATGAATTGCACTACTACATTTATTTCTTCTCAATCCTTAGAACCAATGACCTAGTCATCAACATATAGAAGTAGTGCCACAGTGCTTCCTTGTTTTGTGATTCTTGTGAATGAATAATCTGATTGAATTCTTTGAAGCCATACTCATCAAAAATGTTAGTAAACTTCTTGTTCCACTTCTTGGAGGCTTGTTTTAAACTATATAGAGCCATTTTTAGATTACACACCATTCTTTTCCCAATGTAGATCTTTGATCCAATTAATTTATAGCATTGTATGAACACATTCTCCTTTAAATCTCCATTTAAAAAGGCATTGCGTACATTTAACTATTGTTGTTTCCACTCTCTCATGACAGCAAATGAAAATTATATCCTAACAGTTGCTTGCTTCACAATAGGGTTAAAGGTTTCATAAAAGTCAAAACCTTCTACTTAGCTATAGCCCTTAGCCACAAGTCTAGCTTGTATCTCTTAATAGTCCCATCTATTGTAATCTTTATTTTGGAAGCCCATTTGCATCCTACCATATGTCCTTTTGGTAACTAAACCACATCCTAAGTTCCATTTTCTTCTAACGTTAGCAACTCCTCAATTATAACCTGCTTCCAATGTAGCTTCCTCGTGGTTTCAACAAATGATTTAGGCTCTTGTACATTGTTGAGTTTGCTTAGATAACAAGTGTATTCTTTAGACAATTGGTTGGTACTGAGGTAATTGTAAAGGGTGCATTGTGGGTAGTGGTTGTTGGCTGGTTAGGTTCTTTCAAGTTATGGTCGTAAATATCAAAATATTTTGGTATGTTTTTAATTCTAGTTGATCTTCTAAGAATTAGTTATCATCACTTCCTGGTGCACTCAAATCATTCATTGCAAAACCATGATCTATTTTAGCTATATCAGGTAAGTTTAGACTAAGATTAGGAAGATTTAGATGCTTTAAATATTCATCACCAAAATGAAAAATGTGTTCAAAGAATTTAACATCTCTGGAAATGATGGTTTCATGTGTGCCAAGATCATATAAATAACCTTTGATTCCATTAGAATGTGAGACCACCAAAGACTCTTAGATGATCATAGTTAGGTGGCTTTCCAAAAAAAATTCATGAGGTGCCTTGAAGTTCAGAGGTCTAGAGGGTATCCTATTCATAATATAAGTGGTCGTTGAGATAGCATCACCCAGAATTTGAGTGACTTAGAGGCTTGGAACATGAGGGCTCTAGAAATATAAATAATATGCTAGTGTTTCCTTTCTACAATAGCATTTTTCTAATGGACTCTCAACATAAGTTTGTTGGTGTATAATTCCAAAGTTAGTAAATAGGTTGGTTTGGTTTAACTTTCATTCATTATCAACTCTAACAACTTGAATGTTATGACTAAATTGATTTTGGATTAGTTGTAGAACATAGAACATTGGAATGATTTAATGCACACCACTTTTATATCTCATGAAGTATGTCCACATGAATGTAGTAAAATCACCAACTATTGTCAAAAAGAAAAGATTACTACCAATGGTAGCATAAGAATAAGGCCCGCAGGTGTCAATATGAACTAATTCAAATGGTTTTGCAGTAGATTTCTCTTGCAAAGGAAAGGAATCTCTTCTGTTTTGCTTAAGGACGTGTTTCATGAAGTGTTTCAAGCATAGTGCTGATATGTGGATACAAAACATGTAGTTTATCAACAATTCTATAGGAAACATGACCACGCCTAAAATGCCAAACATCAAATGCTTCTAAGGTAAATGCATAAGCTAACAAGTTTTGATTGATGCAACTTGGATAAGGTTTCTTTCTAAACTTCTTTTGTTGCAATTTGTGGCTTTGTTCAGCTACTCTAGTCCTCATCCATGGTGAAAGGCCATGGATGTAGCATGAACTTGAAGATAAAGCAACAATGATGTGTTTAGGCAAGTTTACTAATTGAAAGTAGATTAAGTTTGAAGGAGGTAATAAACAAAACTTTGTCTATGATCAAAGAATTTGAAAGTCTTATAGTACCTACATGTGTGATTAGGACTTTGGTGTTGTTTGGTAAATGAACAAAGGTATTGGATGCAAGAAAACAATAATACAAATCAATACATGCACACGTATGATCTGAGGCTCTAGTGTCTACGATCCACTTAACTCAAGCTATCTTGATGTTATTTTTCTTTTCTATTGGCATGTTTATTGAGATGAGTGAAAAATCTTTTGAAGCATTAAATAGGTTGTGTGGAAAAAGGTGTGACTAAGAAAAGAGGATCTCACTTGCAAAGTTAGAAGAAGCTTGGTAGTTAAATTGATTCTGCACAAAAGCTTGATCCTGCCTCTTCTGTGATGAGGCCACATTCAACTAACCAATCTCATGTGACTCCAATAAACTCATAAGTTTCTAAAGTTGTTCCTATGATAAAGTAACTCCTCCACCACTTTCTCCACCAACATTTTCCTCATTTAATCCTACAAAGGTGGAAGTCTAATTTGATAAAAGATTGATGAGGCCTGTGCATATTCTTGGTAAATTTAAAGTTTAGAGGAAATCCATTAAGTTTATAGCACTTCTATTTCACATGCCCCTTCCTACCACAGTGTGTTGTTCTTGTCTCTTCTTCCTCCTTTCTAATGTTGAAACTAAGGCTGAGCCCTATTCCATATATCATGTGACACCTTTGCGGCCTTTTCTGCCTTCTTCACCACAATGGCATTGTATGCCTCATCCACAGATGGAAATGGTTTTTCCCTTAAGAGTTTAGACCTATTGGTTGAGAATATGTCATTTAATTCATTCAAGAATCTATAGACTTTGTTCTTCTCCTACAATTCTATAAATTTCTAAAAACATTATTGATTCCACCCACCACATGAGCAATGTGGTGGAGGCCTATAGAGCCTGAGTTCCTCCCAAATGGTCATGAGTTTTGTGTAATAGGCATCCAAAGATCTTATATCTTGATTTAAAGCTTGAAGCTCTCCTTGCTATCTACACTCAATTATCATCAGGTTATGAAAACCTCCTTGCAAGCACATCCAATATCTAACTGCATATTTAATATAGAGGATAGTTAATGCAAGTGAAGGACTCACTAATTTGAGTAGCCATGCAATGATCAATTCATTGCAATGAGTCCAAGCATGAAATAATTGATAATCTCTCAGTGGCTCCTTCATTTCTCCATTTAGGAAACCGGGTTTGTTTCCGATTGAAAGAGCCAAGGTGAAGGACTTACTTCATGTTCCATAATTCTACCCGATGAGTTCTGGTTGTGTAACAACTGTGTTATATTGTCTGATGGGTGAATAAAGAAGGGTGAGTTGGAATCTTTTGGTTATAAAGTGGCAGGTGATTGACTGCTTTGACAAATTGAGTTAGATGATGAATCCATGGCCATGACTACAGGTTAGGAAGAGAACAAAAATAGAACGAAAGACTGATGATCCGTGATCTTGACACCAAAATGAAAAGCACCTTGAACTAGCTATGGCTCAGATACCATGCTAAAAGATGATGAGAGATTTCTTGAAAACTGAAAGCTTCATTCTCAGAAAACACAAGAAATTGATTCGTGATCAAGAAAGGTTATACAATAAAGCTTAAGTCTTGTTGGTTGCTTAATTAAACTACTAGGTATCAAACTAATTATAACTACTAAGGAATAACAACTATGATATGCTAGGATGACAGGTCGACATCTATTTACACAATCAAATACACATTAGCTCAAGCATCACCCTAGATCAATGGCAATCTAATGGAACAGTAACCCTTTTCCACTACTCACTTGCACTACTACTGGTTGTAAGTTGTTGCACTTCCTTCTGCTTCATTCAACTTTGGTTCTCAAGGTTTAACAGTAATTGAAATAGTTGTGCGCAAATCTCCTCTCAAGTAGGAGCTTGTGCTTGTGTACGCTCGATCTCCCAACTAGATAGAAAAAATATCACAATTTGTTTTCATACTCTACTACATCATGATTGCACCTATGTTTCCAATTCAACGAATTGATTTTAGAGTAAATCGAGTGTCCACCAGCTGGGTCAGGTTTAGTGTTTAGAAAATGTATTTTAAAATTTGTTTAGAATAATTTTTAAAATGACGATATTGAACATAAAATATTGAATTGAAAAATTAGTTTTTGTGTTGGGATTTGAATTATACTCAATTCAATTTCGCTTGACAAATAAAATCAGTCAAATTCAATAGGAATTACTCTAATTTAATATAATTTTAAAAATTTAAAGATCTAATCTGACTCAAAGTTAGTTATTGGTTTACGTTGGTGCGGCATTAATTGCGGCATTAATGTTCTACCCCAACTACCAGCGAATAACCTACTACTAATCATAATTTAATCGGCACTTTATGAAATCTTCTCTATATAAAGATCAATAAAGCAGGCATTTCACCGCAAACTAGAAAAAGTTCTCCAAAGTGCTCCAATACATTGAAAAGTAAAGAGTAGCAAAGTTACTAAATATTGAGACATGGCAAGAATGAACAAGTCAACTTACACACTGCTCGTGGTGGCAGTGTTGGTTGCTTGGGTCTTCCCTCACGGTGAGGCAGCAATAGCATGTGGCACTGTGGCTTCAAAACTTAGCCCATGTATCGCCTATGTCACCGGTAAGGGTCCGCTTGGGGGGTGCTGCGGTGGGGTTAAAAGCCTTTATGGTCTCGCTCAGACCACAGCAGACCGACAAAGTGTTTGCAGTTGCCTAAAATCTCTTGCTGGCTCATATAATGTAAACCCTGGCAAAGCTGCTGGACTGCCTGGCCAGTGTGGTGTCAGCGTTCCCTACAAGATCAGCCCTTCTACTGACTGTTCAAAGTAAGTTCCTTGTTTTCATATTCATATTATCATTGTTCGAGTTATTCGCTCTTTAATTTTATTGATTAATTGGTTGTTAAGTATTCGAAAAGTTTTCTTGACGTATTCTTGTATTTGTTTTGCAGGGTGCACTGAGGTGTCTCCCAGCGGAGGAAATTCTATATGTCCCACAGTCCTACGGTTAAATCATATGTAATAAATAAAAAATTAAGCTAAGACCTATAGGTACCTCAGCGATGTAATGTCATCTTCACACGACATTGGCTATTGTCTCAGACACTATAATTATCTAATGGATCTTAGCTACTTTTAAGTTTAATATGCTCGTTCCCTTTTTTTTTACTCAAATTTTGTTACAATGTTTTTTCTATTTGTTTTCGCGACATGAACTACGATACATGCAAACTTTCTAGAGAATATTAGAATTTGTTTCCATAAAAAAATTAGATGACCATTCTAAATTTGGCAACTGGGATCAGTGAGAAACTTAAAAATTATTGAGATTTTAAATATTTGTTTTCGTACTACTTCAATTTACAGAAAGATAATCAAATGCAATTTAACCGGCCTGTTCAAAACAATGCAATTTTTTGGTTTAATTTTTCAATTCATATTTTTAATTTTTCTTTTCAATTCACACCTGTATTATAATATTTTCTTTCAACATCAGTTTGATGTAGATTTTAACCTATATAAAAAAATAAATACATAATGAAATAGCAATTTGTCATAAAAAGGTTCATTTTCTTTGTAATCGACTAGCTATTGCTTCGTATTTCGTAGTTTCGCGCGATCACTTGTAAGTACATATTTTGATAAGAATCCGGGTATACCTCGCGGAGAAAAGGTCTTCGACCAGAAAATGTCAGATGTTAGACAGTAAGAAATCTATCACCTGTTAGATGAATGCGCAAACATCAAAACTAAATTAAGCTACAATGAGTAATATGACACTGGAATGTAATTTACTGCGTTTTTTTCTTAAAATTTCGAAATCTAAACCAATTTAGACGAATGAAGATCAACAGACCTACAACATTCTATGTACTGTCCAAATGACAAGCCAACAAATTTTCATAATTTCCCACATTTTTGAAGAAAATTAAACACGTGTTACTCTTGCTATGATTATTCTTGAAGTCTTTCTTGATCACCCTTTAAGGTCTTGGATTCTTTGAATTTCATATCCTTCCATCAAATACTTAGGGGCCATTTAGATTGAAAAAATTTAAAGCACTAGATTTCAAATGCACGAAAATGAATCCATTCTACATATTTGAATATTAATGCATTTCAAATTGTCAAGTTGAGGGTGAGAATCAATAATATCTGTCAAGCATTCAAGCTTTCATTGACAAACAATCAATAGAATTAGAAAACCAAGTCATCTGTTGAAAGGTCTACAGAGAATTCTCTAACCACACCCTGTTTTTGATCTATATTCTCTGTCACATTCTCTACTGTTTTTAGTTCAATTTATACAGCAAACGGAGGGTAACTACTCTAGTTAATAACAGCGAAAAGGTGGTTAAGTAACTGCCACTAACTAATTTTCCAGCCAATGGAACAGTAACCTTCATCACACTTTTGTGTTCTAAAGCAACTATCATTTGTGCTGATCCTTGCAATACCTTACTGTATCTATGTTAGCACCCTTATCTATCAACACCCCCCCCCCCCTTCTAAGATGAGAGTGAATGTCTTTTATTCTCATTTTGGTTAACAAATGACTTAATTGAACACCATTTAATACCTTGGTGAAGGAGTCTACCAGTTGATCCTTTATGCTAATGTGATGCATTTCCTATATCCCATCTTCTACCTTTTCTTAAACAAAATGTAAATCCAAATGAAAGTGTTTGATCGTTCATGATAAGTAGGATTCTTATAGATTTGGATGGGGCTCTTCTTATCATAAAACATTAAAGAGGTATGACTAGTTTTCTGCCTAAAATCCTGCAGCAAGTGTTTTATCCACAATATGTCACACAAACAGTTAGCAATAGATCTGTATTCCACTTCAATTAAGCTTCTAGACACCACTACCTATCTCTTAGACTTCTAACTAACCAATGATCTCCTAGTGTCAAGACAACCATCCCAATCACAATTTGCAAAAGCCCTCACATTCAAATCATTTTCTCTACTTAGGAGTATTCCTTTACCTGGCACACCGTTCAAGAACTTTAACACCCTAAGGGCTCCCTCCATATGATGTTTAGCTGGCTTGCTCATGAACTATGAGAGAATGTATACAGCATAACATATATCTAGTCTGGTAAAAGTAAGATATATGAGTCTTCCCACTAACTGTCTATAGCCTATTGCATCTTGGAGTAAATTCTCCTCTATCTTTCTCTTTTGATGATTAACATCTATTGGTGTACTTGCTATTCTTGCTCCCAAAAGTCCATAAGTTTATAACAAATCTAGCACATACTGTCTTTGACACATCATAATACTATCTTGTGGTCTTGCTACTTCAACCCCAAAAAAATATTTTGGTGTTCCCAATCTTCTAAGTCTAAACTTAGTTTCAAGATGTGCAATCACCTTGCCTATTTCTTCTTGATCATTACATCCAATGATGAACTCATCAACATATACCAACAAAGCTATGATTTTTCCACCTTTAGTCTGCTTTGTCAATAGAGAATAGTCGGCTCTTGATTGTTTGAACCCATAATCACACAATGCATGAGTAAATTTGGTGTTCCACTGTCTTGAGGCCCGTTTTAAGGCCATTGAGTGATTTCTTCAGTTTGCAAAACAAGAGGCAATGAGGCTGTGATAGCTTGTTCACCCTGTAACCTGTACCCTGCTGGAATGTGCATGTAAATAACCTCCTTTAACTCTCCATTCAAGAAGGCATTATGTACATCCAACTGCTCTAGGACCCAATTATTTACAAAAGCCAAAGGAAAGAAAGTTCTTATGGTTGTTTGTTTCACAACACGACTAAAGGTCTCTTGGTAATCAAAACCTTCAACCTGGTTATACCACTTAGCTACCAGTCTTACTTTATGCCTCTTAATTATTCCATCTGACTTCAATTTGACTTTATATACCCACTTACATCCTATTAGTTGTCTGTCTTTAGGAAGTGACACAATCGCCCATGTTTTGTTTTCTTCCAAGGCCTGAATCTCCTCAGCCATAGCCTTCCTCCAACATGGTTTGCTCACAGCTTCAGCATAGGTGGCAGGCTCATTTGGCTCATCTAGAGCTAACAGGAAAGTGGTGTATCTTTGTGACAATTGGGCTGTACTAAGATGGTTAGCAATACAATGCATTGTAAATGCTTGTGCTTGGTTATGACAGTAGGCATAGATGTCAAGATACTTAGGTATTTTCTTAGGTCTAGTAGATCCTCTCAACTGATCAGAATTAGGTTTGTGCTCTTGACTATGCACTAAGGCTGGCTGAGATGAAGTATGAGTGGCAACATCATTGTTTGTTGGTATAGGTTCAATTAGTGAGGTGAAGGGAGATGAGGGACTATGTATATAAACATTGATTTCCATCAAATTTTGATCAAAACTGATCCCTGAGCCTGAATTCATGTGTAGGCAAGACTTGGAATTTTCAAAACTATGTGACTTATGTTGGTCATAGGTAGGACTGAACTGAACAAGTAGATTTTTAAGTGAGTTTGAATTGGACTGACTGAATGGGAAGACACTCTCATAAAAGATAACACCCCTAGATATAAAGACTTCTTGCGTGTTTATGTCAAACAATTTATATCCTTTCACTTTAGGGGGATATCATACAAAAATGCATTTCCTAGCTCTAGGGTTAAACTTACTTCTATCTCTTTTCAAAGTAACAGCATAGACTAAGCAACCAAAGACCTTGAGTTGTTCATAATTTGGCAAAACTCCAAACAGACACTCATAAGGTGACCTATGATTTAAAGGTCGAGAAAGGAGTCTATTTATTATAAAAGTGGCTGTTAACACTGCATGTCCCCAGAACTCTATGGGCAATGAGGCTTGAAACAAGATTGCCCTAGCTATGGAAATTAAATGTTGGTGTTTTCTTTCAACCACCCCATTTTGCTATGAAGTTTCAACACAACTAGTATGATGGATAATGCCTTTGTTAGCATAGAAGGCGTGCAATTTAAATTCTGGTACATAGTCTGTCCTAATGATACAAATTTGTGAATCAAACTATGTAATGACTCGGTTGTAGAACAAAGGAATTGAGTGACATCACTTTTTTGCCTCATTAAGTCCATGTAGTTTTTATGAAGTCATCGACCATGGTTAAGAAGTAATGGTATTTGTCTACAATAGGCACTGAATAAGGACCCCTAGTGTCCATATGCATTAGCTCAAACAGTTTCATAGTAGACTTGATATGGTTAAGAAAGGACAATCTCCTTTGTTTTGCTATATGAAATATGTCACAGATTTTATCAGGTGCAACAACAATAAAGGGACAATGTTCATAGATCTTATTGACTGTCTGGAAAGAAGTGTGTCCTAACCTAAGATGCCATACATCCAAGGAATCAGTACAAAGAGTATTTACACCTGCTAGAGGCCTACTATTCTCAAAAACTGACATTGGACCAGAATGATTAATTTGCTAGTGCAGTACAAACAGCCCTTGCTCAACGTGAGTTAACCCAATCTTCATCAAATGAGACTAGACCTGGATATAAGAGGCCTTAGGATCAAAAATTAAGGAACAATTGTGGAATTAAATTAGTTTGCTGATAGAAAGTAAGTTGTACTCAAATGATAGAACAAAAGCACACCATGTATGAGGAGTGAATTCAACAATTTAATGGACCCTATGTTTTTTACAGTCACTTTGTTTCCATTAGAAAAGTTAACAAATGTTTTTGATAGGTTTATGTGATTGAAAAAGAGATAAATAATTATACATATGATTCGAGGCCCCTATATCAACAATCTAATTGATGGAATTCAATGATGCATTATCACAAGGTTTATGGTTCTTTCTTGTCATCATAGTGAAGGGGATCTCAAGGAATGATTTACCTACAAAGTTCAAGATTGGTTGAGGTGTCTGCTCTATGGGAAACTAAGGCTGGCACACACTTTGTTTCTGAGAGCAAACAACATTTAATTTAGGTAAGAAAATCAGCTTCCTCATTTGGTCTTGTGTGAATCTCAAATCTCCCTCACTACCACCTACTACATATGTGTCCTCTCCATCCATAGAAACCTGATTTATAGGGGATTGTGATCCTTTATTTCTTCCCTTAGTGAACTTTAAATAACTAGGATATCCAATCAACCTATAGCACCTCTTTTTGGAATGCCCTTTCTTGCCACAATATGTACAAATGACAGTAGTTCTCTTGTCCTTTCTCTCAATTGCTGCTGCTATCCTCGAAGCCTTTGTCCAATTGTTGTTGGACAAAGCACCTCTCAATCTCTAATTTTCTTCAACCACAATAGCATTGTAAGCCTCATCTGGGGAAGGAAATGGTCTTTGCCTTAACAGCTATGAGTGGTCGGTAGAGTAACCTTTATTGAGAACATTCAAAAATCTAAACACTTTGTCTTCCTCATACAGATCCACATACTTTTCAAAGCATTGAGGATTGCATTCTCCACAGGTACAGTAAGGAGGTGGCCTAAAATGCCTCAGCTTTGTCCAGACCTTCATTAGTTTTGTGTAATAGATGTCAATAGCCTTGCACCTTTGAGTAATGCTACACAAATCATGTTGGAGCTTACACACTCAATTATAATATGGTGTGGAAAACCTCTTCTGTAGAACATCACAAATTTGATATACTTATTTAATGTAAAAAATTTGTAAAAACAAGCTGTAACTCTGTAGACTTCAATAACTAGGATATAACTAAATCATTATTCTTGATCCAGTTGCCATGGAATGGATCATCCAATTGTAGCTCTTTGATTTCTCCATTGATGAATCCTAATTTGTTTGTTACTGAAAGAGCTATTGTGAATGATCTGCTCCAGGTGATGTAGTTTGTTGTATTCAAGGCTAGAGTCACCACAACAGAAAAGGAGTTACAAGCTGAATGAACAAAGTAAGGAGAGTTACTATCATCAATTGCTATTCCATGATTTGCATTTAGCTAACCAACAAAATTTCTAGATAAAGATGCTATGATCTCGATCTATAGCTTTGATTCCATGTTAAGTTGAGGGTGAGGATCAATGATATCTATCAAGCATTCAAGCTTTCATTGACAAACAATCAGCAGAACCAGAAAACTAAGTCATCTGCAAAAAGGTCTACAGAGAATTTTTTGATTGCATCATATTTTTCATCTATGTTCTTTGTCACCTTCTCTACTATTTTTAGTTCAATTTATTCAACAAAAGAAGGGTAACTACTCTAGTTAATAACCGTCGAAACGTGGTTAAGTAACTGCCATTAACTAATTCTCTAGCCAATGGAACAGTAACCTTCATCACACTTCTCTTGCATCTTTTTTGTTTTTTGAACCAACTCTCATTTGTGCTGATCCTTACAATGCCTTGCTGTATCCATGCTGGCACCCTTATCTATCAACACAAATCATTACTTTTCATTTTGAATTATATTTTTAGGAATCGTGATAGATTTAAGGTCATTTAATATTCCTGGATAAAATCTTTTACTTAAATTCAAAAATTCTAAGTAGAGCCTTAGGTTGAAAGCTACCTTTCAGTGATGCAGCAAAAACATCTTTCTTCTCACTGTAATGAATTCTTGCTTTATCTCATTATAGTGAGCTTCACTCGATGCAACAACAACTGCGTGCCTTCTTTCGCTGTAGAGTGAAGCACTATATTTTGATTTTTAACCCTCTTATGATTCTTTTATGCTACTTCTTTCAAATCATTATCCTCGGGTGCCTATTGCCAAGAAATACATGTGTATGTAGATCATCTATTAGTAAATCCAAGGTAATAATATATAAAAATCACATAAAATGCAAATTAAAACAGGCCCTAAAAGCTCAATGCAACAGCTAAATTTTTATTATTATATAGAAGTTTTGTATCAATAATCAATTGTAAAGATCATGTTGCGGGCCACCATTAAATAGGGTCTTGTATGGATTAATCAGGACTTATTTAAAAGAGATGAAAGAATTTGAGGGGACGGACTCGTGTGAAATAAGGGTTAAAGGAAGAATAAAATATGGATAAAAGATGAGGCTATTCAAAGCAATCAAGTCAAATAATGAATTGTTGTTGTTGATAATAGGTGGATTAAAGCTGATGGAGAGAAAATGGCAAGGTCCCCTTCATATCTAAACTCATCCCACTTCCAAAAGCAAAAGAGCATCGAGAGAGACAGAGAGAGAGAGAGAGAGAGCAAAAGAATTCACACAAGGACTGTAGAAATTGATTGCTTGGAGAAGAGATGAGTGAGAAATCTCACAAACTCAACGAAAAGGTAGGCACTAGGTTAAACTCATTATTTTGATTCAGTTTATGTAGAAACACTATGATGATGAACCTTAAAGGCATACATAAAGATTTGTTTCATGCACATACTTTGAGTATTCATGAGTATATAAGTGGAGATTCAAGGGCATAAGCAAACATGTACAAAGTGATGTGGACTCTACACAGTCAAACTACTCATGATAGTGATCAATAGCATTTGATCAAATCTTGTTAATCATAGGTATAATTTGTAGTAACATAAATATTTATGCAGAAAAGATCTTAGAATGTAGTTTTAGACTGAAGAATAACCAAGAATTCAAGTAAAATTAGAAATTTGAGGTCTTTAGGATGATCCAGATGCAATCTATATCGATCCCTGTCAATCTAGGCATTATGATTGATAATGATCTATCACAGGATGTCATAATCATAAAAGCGAATAGCCTCTAGATCAACTTGCCAACCTAATGGATCAGTCCTTATCGATCTAGTCTTTGAGCAATTGACCAAGAATAATTGCATGTAGACGATCACAAAACTAGTAAACCTTAGATCAACAAGCTTCACACGATACGATAGAGCCCCGGCAATTTATGTCGCATGATCAATAGCAATCAATCAGAGGTTCACTGGATTGTAAATCTAGAACTCTTCCAAGTTGATCCCAAAGATGGTTAACCAACCCAGAGGGCCCCAATCATTCTAGAGTCAACAAGATTGATCAAATTTCACTAAACGTTGGTCATAAAGCTGATTTTGCGAATTTTTGCCTGTTTAACCACTGTTCACCTACAATATTCATTTGGGATATTTAGAAATCATTAATTACTCAACCAAGGGTAGAAAACCTAGAGAATGGGTGGAAACCAATTGAAATGCAAACTCAAGTGAGCAAAAACCTATGTTGCGATTCCAAAATTTAGATTACAATTAGAAAAGGTACAGGGAGTAAATTTTTGTGAACTTGAGGATTATACTAAGGATTATTTCAATTGAATAAGAACCCAGGAATTGTAACCGATGACCAACCTAATCAGGCAAGCTAGCACAAAGTAAGTGGGTTACTTTGCAAGTTTATACAACTACTTGTAAAAATTTATGTTTTGATGTGTAAATCATTTAAAATGTGATCTTTAAGAAAAAGTTTCTTATAATTTGAAAAATTTTTATTGTTTCCAAATGAGACTTGATATGTGCTAACTCAAATTGCTTTTACTATGAAACATTTTGGGTGTGAACCAGTATACTTATTAGTCTCATAGTACATTTTAAATTGAATGAATTTAATTACGAAGGGTTTTGCGTTATGATGCTCCTTAGAATGAACACTAGTTTAGATGGACTTATTTCAACCCTCCCAATCGTGGTAAAGTGTTAGGCCTTTTAATTGGGATTAAGCTAACTCTCTCAATCGTGATCATAAATTGAGTCACGTGTCACATTCAATTAGTGTTAAAGATTGAGTATGTGATAGTTAAAGATTAAGGTTGCTAATAAAGCTACGCATGTCCTTCCATAGTTAGGGTCATAGATTATAGCCCTGATTAGTACAATGGCATACAAAATGTCTGACCCATGAGTAGGCTAACCAAATGTGCAAATTAACATGGTATGGGTATCATGTAGACTTATTATTCAGATCCAAAAACGTTATCCGCAAATATGTAAAATTAAATGTTTTACTAAGTTGACATCCTAAAAGATAGGTAAACCCTTTACTAGACAATTAGTTACTCACAAAAGTTTCAATCCCTTTTGCAAATGAAGACACTCAAACTGATTACACTTGGGCTTAGTAGAACACTGCATAAGGAGTTTTGAAATTTTTGTTTATTTTGTTAGTTAAGGATCCAAAGTTATAATTAAATGAATTTCCACTACAACAATTTATTTCATACTCTATTTTGAGGAACAATTATCATGTAATGAATAAATGGTTTATATACTCTAATTATTTAGGCTTTTGGTATCCTCTGAGATTACTATGTTAAGGTTACTACCATGTTGTATCCTTGAATAAGGGCGTGACACAAAGTAATATTAGAGCCTTACATTGATCCTTTAGGCAGATGATGTCTAAACTTAAACTTGACCATAAGATTTGAACCATTAGATTGACTATCATGACTTTCGGAGTATATAAGATATTAATTTAACTAGACACCTAAGGTAACTAAACTTAGATGCATCTGACACTTGAACTAGACTTTTACCCTAGCTTACATAATTCATAAAGGTCATAGTTCACTATATCTTGTGTACATAAAATATTAGTTTGATTAGCCATTAGTTTAGTTTAACCTTGTGACATAGATCATAGACAAACTTAGTGGGTTAGGAAAGTGTATGCCCTCAAGCAACAACAAGCCCCATAATGGCAATATAAACTATCTCAATACCACCTTAAGCTATTTAGGAGAGGTGGCTGCAATGTTAGTCAAGTCACAAAAGCATTGTGCCAAAATTGAGGTTAAGACAAGGCACTGAGAAGGGAGTTGGCCAACGAAAGGAAGACCCACGGCACACTTAAAAGAAAATATGTCGAATTAGAAACTAAGTATAGAAAGCTCTAAGAGAAGCTTCAAGACACCAAGTTGGAGTACGAGGTAGAGTTAGGATGAGTAAAGTTCTAGTAATTGTAAATGATTGTGGATGTTGAATGAATAATTCATGTTCCATGACAATATTAGGTATAATAATAACAATAACTTCTTTCATTAGAGTTGTTTATTAATTGCCTTTTCTTCTATTTTGTAACCATACAAAATCCCATACCTATTGTTGAATATTAAGGAATATCATAATGTAGGAAATGGTCAGAAGACTATGACACACCACTTAGAACCCCTGATACACAACCCTGATGGACATCAACACCAAATACCCATTCAACTACCTACCACCTCCAACTTTTGTGCAACCACAATCGCAACCTTCTTAGGGCCATACTAGAGTAAGGCAGGAGGATTTGATCACTGTAGCCACTGTTGTGCTACAAGTGGTAGAACCTAACAATAATTGACACAAGCCCTACCTCCAACTTAACCTAATATGAGCATTAAAGTTCATTACGAAGCACTCAAAAGAGTTTATGTGCCTATGTTAGACAAGTCACAAAACTTCAAGGAAGTAGAAAAGTGGTTAAAGGAGATAGAGGATGACTTTGAATTGATGGAGGTTCCAATCAAGGTGTGACCAAGAGTAGTAGTGCCCTTTCTCATGGGTGAAGCGATACTCTGGTGGGAACGAGTTTCCCCCATGTTGCTCGGAGAGGGACTAATAACTTGGGGCAAGTTTTAAAAAGTTTTCCTCAATTACTTTTTTCCAAACACTATTCAATTGTAGAAAAATGGTGGAATTTAATAATTTGATCCTGAGACTAAACATGAGGGTGGTGGAATATTTCGCTAAATTATATACCCTAGAGAAATACTCTCTTATAGTAATGGTGAATCCTACTTAAAAGATGCATAAGTTTACAAAGGGTTTAAAGAGCTATTTACAAACTGCACTAGCTTTGTACGAGGCTAGAACTTTGGATGAACTACTGTGAGCTGCCACTTGGGCAAAGGCAAACATTAAACAAACGAAGGTTGAGCACAATTTGAAGAATTTGAGGCCAAGGTCCAATTCAAAAGGTAAGCAAGAGGCGGACCAAGCTAAGCTACTAATTAATAAAAGGCTTAATCAATCTAGTAATGGCAAGGCTCCACTTCAACCACCGCTAGAATGTATATTATGTCACTGCAGGTATAGTAGAGTGTACTGCATGCTAATCGGAACCTATTTCAAATGAGACCAATTGGTCATGGAGTTGTGCATTGCCCAAATAGTGCCACAAGCCCACAACCACCATCATTAATAATAAAAACCACCAACTTAAGTAAACGAACATCAAGGCAAAAGGAAATACTAAGGTGTTCGCTCTAACTTAAGAGGAAGCAAATAATTCAAAGGACATGATGGCAAGTAAATAATTCAATAGCTTAGTGCATTATTTGACTATGGTGCTACACACTTTTCTGTATCCTAAATATTTGCAAGGTATCTAGGAATTGAGTTGGTAACTTAGATTAGCCACACAAGGTTACCACCCCTATAGGTGAAACATTAGTATCAAATTCACTATATAAAGATTGTGTGGTTACACCTTGGGAAGAGCCAAAAGTTAAGAGCTAATCTAACATAACTTAATATGGTTGACTTTGACTTGATTTTTTGGGATGGATTAGCTAGCAAAGAGTTTTGCCCGTATTGACTATTTGCGTAAAGTGGTCAAATTTTGTCCACCTACAAGAGAGAAATTCTGTTTTGTGGGGACATTAGGGATTTACCCAATAAGGCTAATCCATTGATCTTAGCAACCTAAATGAAGGGGGCCCTTAGGAAAGGCTGTGAAGCATCCTAGCATATATGATTGATATGCAACAGAGGAGATTGAAGTTGGATGACATCCCCATAGTCATAAAGTTTTCAAATGTGTTCTCAAATGATCTACCCAAACTGCCTTTACATAGGAAGATCAAATTTGAGTTGAGATTGACGTAGTGCCAAGAGTAGGGCCTATATCAAAGGAACCCTTAGGATGGCTCTACTAGAATTAAAAGAGATAAAGGTGCAATTGTAAGAACTCTTAGATAAGAAACAAATTAGATCCAATATGCCACCATGGGTACTTAGCATACAATTGTGTTTACTTGTTCAATACGCTTAGTTAAAAAGCGTGGCATTCTTAGGATACATAATATTTGAGAAAGAGTATCGATGGACTTTAAGAAGACTGAGGCAATTGTGTAGCAGTCGAGGCCCACAAATGTGATGGAAGTGAGAAGTTTCTTAAGGCTCAACAATTCTTACCGGCAGTTAGTTAAAGTGTTTTCCAAGATGGCCATGACCTTAACTAAACTAACCTAGAAACCAAGTTTGAGCAAAACCATGAGTGCGAGAAGAGCTTTAAGGGATTAAATGAAAAATTAATCTCAACACCGACACTAATCTTACACAATTGCGATTAAAGATTCACTATGTACAGTGATGTTGGTGAGAATAGCTTGGGGCATATCTTAATGCAGAACAATAAGGTAATAGCATGCACTTTAAGATAATTAAAGCCGTACCAACTTAATTACCCTACTCATGACTTACAACTAGCAACAAGGATGTTTACCTTGAAGATTTAGACACATTACCTCGATGGAGAGAGGTGCAAGGTGTATACAAATTATAAGAGCCTCAAGTGTCTCTTCACTTAGAAAGAATTGAACATGAGATAAAGGCGAGGGCTAGAGCTAATTAAAGATTATGAACTGGTTATTAACTATCATCTACTTAAGGCAAACTAAGTAGTAGACACTCTAAGTCGTAAGGAACGTGTAGTATAGTAGCTATGTTGGCAATATAGTTCGAGTTACTACACCTTGAAATTGTAAAGTCAATGGAGGCAATGCTCACAACCTTGTTGTAGGCTAATTCTCTTTGTTTTTAGCACTACAAGGCTCTTCTTTGGTGAACTATTCACCCTAGTTCAAGATTGTACTCCTCCAAATGAGAACCGTGGCTTCTGCGCATAAAAGAGTCTACAAACCTCAACAGATACCAACAACCAGTGGCTTTTGCGCATAAAAGAGTCTACAAACCTCAATAGATACCAACAACTAAAATGTAATCAAAAGAAAAATAAAAAATAAAATTATCCTCATCTAGCAAATAATACAAGTGTTCAATAGCACTCGTCGTCCTTCAACAACAACTGTGCCAAAAATGTAATGCACGTGATCACCCCACTATCATGATAAACAATAAAAAGGTAGTATTCAGTGAGCACCGACTGTGTATCCAAAGGGAAAGAGTTTGTATCTATTGATATAACTAAGTGTTTATTAGTCAATACTAATTAATTAAGTACAATTCAATTGAAAAGTGACAAAAGAAAAAAAAAATAGAATATCTAGCAAGTGCTCACAAAAGCAACAAACACTAGAACAAGTGACACTGATTACCAACAAAAACGTAATGCATGTTGTCACCCCACGATCATAATAAACAATAAAAGGGTAGAATTGAGTAAGCACTGACATTGTATCCACAGGGAAAGGGTTTGTATCTATTGATATAACTGAGTGTTTATGAGTCAATCCTAATTAATTAACTAGAATGTAACTAAAAAGTGACAAAAGAAACAAAAAAAATAGAGTATCTGGCAAGTGCTCACAGAAGTAACAAACACTAGAACAAGTGACACTAATTAGGAAATGTAGTTTCTTGTGATGTGATTGACTTGGAATGTTGAATTCCTTAGTTTAATTATCAATTTAATTGATTTATCCTGAATAGCTAATCCTGAAGTCTTCATGATATCTTCCCAAACTTACCTAAAGCTTTGACTCAAGATATCAGTAGGTTCTCCCTAACCTAATTGAGTTAAGTTATGAATTGTTTGATTGATAATATGTGTTCATACTAATCCTATAGTTTTGCTTTTGTTATTTCTATAGAATTAATATTTACAATTGAACATCTAAAATGCATGTTTAACTCCCGTTATTTCCTATGCAGTCATACATAAATTAAAGGGTTAATGAATTCCTTTAATCACAATTTAAATCAACAATTATAACTAACAAATGCAATTACAATTAATCAAAAGAAAATTCAATCATTCATTTATATATCACAGTCACAATGTCATAGAAAATAATTTAACAACTCATGAACTTATCAAAACTAAATTAATCATATTCAACATTATCTTGAAAACTAAGAAAACAAGAAAATTCGTAGTCGAAGAGATATCGGAATAAGATTTTCTTCCAATCCTTGCATCTTTGCTGAAAAAAAAACTTGATGTCTCTCCCAACAACTTGATAGAGCCTCTAGACATATTCTCTACATCCCTAGATGGTCTGTTTCATGAATGGTGGCTTCTTTTTATATATAACATTGTATAGAGCAGCAAAAAATCACATATGCAGTGTTTTTGCACTTCATTCCACAATTGTGCCTCTAGGCTCATGATTACACTACTCATTCTCACAAGTGCACCAGCCTTTCATGACAAATATCTTTCGAGATAGCCTCCCACCTAATTTTCCTATCGAGTCCACTGAAGTTAGTGCTTAGGCTTCGGATACCTCAGGAAGTGAGCTATCCAAGAAGCTATAGAAGCCTGACTTATACACTTTCCTTGCTTAGCAAACCAACATATCAACAAATCGAAGTGAAAATAGGTATTCAAGCAAACACTCATCCTAGAGGCATTAAAGGTAAGGTTGGCCATTAGGACTAGATAGATAATCATGAAAGAGGTGACTCTACTTGTTTTTGTAGGAATGAAACACGTCCAGCAAGCAGTTATAATCTTGGAAGAAGACCTCCCTTGATGGCTCCAATTCATGGCATTTCTAAAGGTAATTGTTAAGTTCCTGATGAGTCTCATAGAAGCTATGCTGAAGCTAATTCAATTGATCCCCAAATAAGAGAAAATCTAAAGGATTTTGAACACAAAGGGATTATCAGATTCACATAAAACTTCTACCACTTGAGACACTTTTCTTAGAATGGACTGAAAGAGAAACCAATAACTCTTCTACCAAATTAAAATAGAATTATGATCAACAACCAAGACTGGATGACAGAATATTCATCATAATTAAGAGTAGAAAGGCTACTCGGTGAAATAAATGTGCTTCCCACTCCCTTTTTATATAAAAGAAAGCCTGGAAGGATGTCTAAAGCAGGAGTAGTGTAGGAGCCAACACTTAGCTTAGGTGTGTAAAAGAGAAAAAAAGATACAGTTAGATTCCTTGGAAATTAAGCCTAGAATTTGAAGAGTTAGGGTCTAGAAGTACGATTATCCTGAATTTTCGGAATATGCATGGCCATACTAGTCTTTCACTATAGAAATAATCAATTTTGTTGAACTAAATGGATAAGTTGATTAAAAATAAAATTAGTGGTAGAAAGAAAGGAGAAGCTATTATCATCTTTCTATCAAGAGAGTGATCTCATCATTGGTGCTATTTATAACAAAAGAGCTAAAGGGTTCTAAGGGAAATGGAAGAAATAGAGATATCAATAGGAAATAATGAGTAATAGGAAGCCACTCGATTCCCAAAGCAACCACTGATGAAGGTGCTAAAGTTTCAAGAGCTTGAGCTAATTCAGATCTTACTAAAGCAATTGAATGAGATGGTGGAGGTAGTAGTAATAGCAGGCCTAGAAAAGGAAAGAAGGGAGAAAGGAAGAGGTTAAGGCTAACGACTCAGTTATGGTTAGTAGCACAGAAAAAATTTGGAAGCAAAGGAAGGAGTTCTATCATCTGACATATAGAAAAAAAATCACTAATATTTATCAAAAGTTGGAGGACATGCAAAAGACAGAACTAAGGACCAATGAAAGTTTGTCGTTCACAAAAGAAATCTTAACTGATCCCATGCTTGAGAATTTTAGACTAGTTGATGTCCCTAAGTATGATGGGCCTCTATCCCCATAAAACATTTGGAAAAATTGAGAGACCAAGCACTTTTGTTCAATATTTAGAAGGGATCAAGTGTAAGGTCTTCCTCACTACACTAGGATGATCAACATAAAGATGGTTTAATCAACTGCCAACGAGGATAATATGAATTTTTAACAAATTTTCTTTCCTATTTCTACTTCATTTTGCCACCTATAGAAGATATGAGTGAACACTAATGTCACTATTCAATATGAGGCAAGAAAATAAAGAACATTTGAGAGAATATGTGAATCGATTTTCTAGGGCAGCTCTGGAGACGTCTTCAACCTTAAAAGAGGTTTTACTCTACGCTTTTTGTCTAGGGGCTCAAAGAAGGAGATTCTTTAGATCCTTAGCTAAGAGGTCAACTAAGGATTTCGACAAGTCCTTAGCTAAGGCAAAAAAATATATTAAGATAAAAAAAAAGCATGAAAAGAATGGCAGGAAGGCAAAGGTTGATGTAAATATCAAAAAGAATAAATCTCCCTCACCAACATCAAGTGCCCCTCCAACAAGGAGAGCTAAGCCCACCAATTTTGAGCCTTTGTAGGTTAGCAAGGTACAACTATTAACCACAATACAAGGCACTAAAATGTTAAAGTGGTCAAAGAGATCATACACCCCAACCAAAACTCTGAAGCAAGCCTGGTTCTACAAGTTCCATAATGAGTATGGACACACCACAGATTTGAGAACACAAATAGAAAATATAATAAAGAAACAAGTTGCAATAATTTGTCTGAAGGGGAGGATAGATAAATAGGGGGAGAACATAGTACTAGAACACAAGGAAGAGCTAAATAAAAGCTTTAGAAGCATCATATCAGGAGGGGAGCCCAAGAGCAAGATGAGAAAGAGAAAAGTGGTGGCAATACAAGACAAGGAAATGATAGTAGCAAGATAAACTAGGCTGAGCTTTGGCGCCAGAGAACTTAGAGAGTATAATTACTTCACACCAAGATATGCTAGTTGTAACCATCGATATAGCCAGTTACAATGTAGCTCGATGCTTAGTTGATTGAAGTATTTTAGTCAATGTTTTATTGATAGCCACATTTCACAAAATGGTACTAGGAAAGAAAATCTAGAACCAAGCAAGAGCATATTGTTCAGATTCATGAGACAAGTAGCATAACCCTATGGAAAGATTGCCCTCCCAGTAACTATAGGGTTAGGGGGAATAAGAAAAACTAAGACTACTCCATTCTTTGTGGTTACCATGTCCTCAGCCTACAATATTATTTTGGAAAGACTAATATTTGCTAAGTACCAAGCTATTGGCTTTACATACCATCTAGTTATGAAATTCTCTAATGAGAAAAAGGTATGGTTGATAAAAATAGACCAAATGATATCAAGAAAGTGCTATATAGAGTTAATTAAAAAAGTAAGGGACCAACTAAAGAAAGGTTGAGAAAATGATACAACATCCATGTAGCCTAGGGAATAGCTGTTGAATATAGAAATATGTCCTTAAAGAGAAATTAGGGCTAGAGTGGGTATAACCCTCCTATAAGATCTAAAGGAAAGACTAGCATAGTTGCTCAGGGAGAATGTCGATGTCTTTGTGAACACTCTGGATGAACTAAGTGGTATAGCTCCTACATGATGGAGCATCAATTGAATGTGGATAAAAAATAACTAATAAAACAAAAGCTAAGGCAATTTAATGAGGAAAAGAAACAGGTTAAACTAGAAGAGGTAACGAAGTTATTAGAGACTAGACACATACTAGAGACAACATACCCATAATAGTTGTCAAATGTGGTAGTAGTGCTAAAGCATGGAGGGAAATGAAGATTGCGTATAGATTTTAAGGATCTATGATTACTACCCTCTACCTAGAATAGATCAATTGGTAAATGCTACGACAAGATCAAAACTACTCGATATGACGGATGCCTATTAAAGGTATTATCAAATACCACTGGCAAAAGATGATTAGAGGAAGCTAAATTTCATAACTCCTTTTAAGACATATTGTTATAAAATAATACCCTTTGGATTGAAGAATGCTAGAGCAACATATTAAAGATTGGTAGATAAGATCTTCAAAGAGCAAATAGGAAGAAACATGAAAATATATATAAATGATATACTGGTAAGATCTATGCATAAAGAGGAACGCATCCAAGACTTAAAAGAAACCTTTTTTGACTCAAAGGAAATATGGGTTAAAACTCAATAACACAAAGTGCGCATTAGGGATAAGTAGAGGAAAATTCTTAGCATATGTGGTCATGCAAAGGGGATTAAAGCTAAATCTAGAAAAGTAGAGGGATCCAGAACATGTCTTCATTTAAAAAGATAAAAAATGTCAGAAATTAGCTAGGTGACTAGTTGTTCTTAGTCACTTTATTTCCAGGAAAGACAATAAGGGCTTACCTTTCCTAAATTTACTAAGAGACTAGAAAGGTTTAAATGGACAAATCAATGCAAGGAATCTATACAATAGTTGAAAAAAATATCTCACCAAGTTGCCATTACTAACTAAACTTGAAGTAGGGGAGAGGCTGTATATTTGTTTGGCAATATCTAAGGAGATAATAAGTTCGGTGTTAGTAAAGGAAGTGCAGGGAGCACAGCTACCAATGTATTATATTAGCAGGGTACTTCAAAGGCCAAACTAAGGTACATAGAAATCCAAAGGCTCGTCCTAGCACTCATAAAAGCCACCCAATGACTGCAATTGTATTTTTTAGGACACCCCATCATTGTTCTTACACAACTCTCACTCAAAAAAATAATACAAAAAAATGAAGCCTCAACAAGAATAGTTAAGTAGGTGGTAGAATTAGGAGAATTCGAGATATCTTATGAACAAACAAAATCTATCAAAGGATAGTAAAACTATAAGAAGAAGAGAATTTGCCAATGTAGACAATATATGTAAATGGCTCGACTACACAAGCAAGTAGTGGAGTAAGACTGGTGCTCATTAGCTGGAAGGGAGATGAGATGGAGTATGTAATACAATTGGAGACCAAGTCCTCAAACATGAAGCAAAATATGAGACACTAATTTTAGGACTAAAGATAGTAACAAGGTTAAGTAAGAAGCGGGCATAAGTTTATTCAAATTTTCAATTGGTCGTCAAGCAGTACCTACGGGAATTCAAAGTGAAAAAAGAAGGCATGAAATCATAGTTAGAAAATTTTAGATAGTTGACTGTAGTAATGACCTAATTTCACCTGCATCAAATCCTAAGGAAAGAAAATAGCAAGGCTAATAGTTTAGCTCAATTAGCAACATGGCTAAGGTAGATTCAACTCAGGATATTAGGTTAGGAAAAGTAGATATGATAGTGCAAGTGGAAGACAACCTCAAAGATTGGAGGACACTTATAGTTAGTAGCCTAAAGGGAGACCAAATGGACAAGAAAATATAACATAAGACAGCAAGGATCCCATCGATAGGAGAGAATTTGTATAATCATTGTTTAAGTGCTTAGGAAAGGAAGAAGCACACTATATGCTAAAGGAAATCCATAAAGGATGCTACAGATCACAAATTAGAGGGTAGGACTTTCTAAGGAGGTAGTTAGAGTGGGATATTACGAACTCACAACAAGGGATGATATCAAATGGTAAGAGTATGCAAAAAATGTTAAGAGCACAATAGTTTTGTAAACAGTCTAGCCCATGAGATGAGCCTCATGATGACCCCAATTCCATTCTTCAAATGAGGCATGAACATAGTAGGGCTATTCCCTACTGTGTCGAGGTAGAAGAAATTCCTTATTTTGACTATGGACTATTTTATAAAGTGGGTAAAAAAGTAAAGCTGGCTCAAATATTAGAAAACAAGGTGATGTTCTTGTAGAAGAACATAGTTTACAAATTTAGACTACCTAAGTAATTGATATCAAACAACAGTAGAGAGTTCCAGGGCACAAAAATTCAGAACTAATGTAGAGAAATGTAAATACAATTGAAATTTAGCTCAATAACACCCTGACAAATCAAGAGACAAGTAGAAGCAACAAATAAGACCTTCATGAAGACAATCAATCAAAATAAAGGTAAATGGAGCTCGAGGTAACTAGGTAGAAGAGTCACCTGAAATACTTTGGGCATATCAAACTAACCCCTCAACAACTACAAAAGAAAGCCCTTACAACCTAATGTATGGTATAGAGGCCATAATTCAAGTAAAGATTCACATAAAATTACAACTTATAAAGTTGGGCAAAATGAAAAAAAAAATAGTATAGAAATGGACCTATAAGAAAAAAGAAGGAAGATGGCTCAACTAATGAACCTGAAATATAAACAAAGGGTAGTTGCCTTGTTAATCGAGGTGTAAAAAGAAAAGCCTTGTAAAAAGGGGATTTAGTACTCAGAAAACATGAAATCATACATCCAATGAGAAAGATAAATCTAAAGTGGAAAGGACCATTTTGAGCGGAAGAAGTGCTACTAAGAGGAAGCTAGAGGTTGGCAAAAATGAATGGGAAACTACTACCCCAACCCTGGAATATGGACAACTTCAAGAAATTTTATGCATAATTTTTACGTCAACAAAGTATTGGTACAAAGTAAAGGATGGAGAATATGCCTATCCGAAAAGACCAAATTAGGCCATAAAACAAGAGATGAAGCCAAAATAAACCCACTTGAAAGGATCGAATTCTATCTTAAAATAAAGGATGACTTCAAAATAAGCCCACCAAAGATGAATAAATTAGGTCCCAAAGCAAGGATGAAACCAAAACAAGCTCATCCAAGATGACTAAACTAGGTCCCAAAATCAAACTAATCATCGAATGTTTTTGCTCAAGAAGTTTAAAAAACATAGAAGATAATAATGCTTCATTCATTAAGATAGCTAGATATGAAACATAGTATTTTTATTTTTATATATTTTTTTTTGGCTTAGGCTACATTTGATGGTCGGCTGCAAGAAGGGTCTCAATGGTAGGGACTTCACTCATGATCATAACAAAAGTAGAGACCTCAGTCTCTAGAACCTTGGGAGTAGAAGCAGAAGGACCTTAGGTTGACAAGACTAGCCCTTTGCCTGGATCAAGAAAAACCACCTCTAGAACAATGTTTTCACTTATGCCTTTGTTTATTTTTAATTAGTCGACATCCTTCTTTAACAAGTCCAAGTCAACTAAATGTTGTAAACAATAGTCAAAACCATAGAGGTAGTACTAAGGTACCCTGCAGACAAAACTGTGGTTAAACTCCTCTATTTGAGTCCAAGATATGAGGTGCTTGTCCCGATACTTAGCTTGGAAAGCTTAACCTTCCCAAGTTTAGGGGTACTCAACTAGGGTACTAGTCCAAGCTGATTCCACCGTAGTAGCAAAGCTTTTAGTCAAGCTCTGATTCTCATGGAAAAGGCACTAGACCTCGGCTTTAAGAGAAGGCACTTTAGCTATAGAAATCTTCTCATGCTGTTGAGCTTCACAACATTTAGTTTTGATAATATGATACTAAATCTGAATGGATGACTTCTCAAATTCCAATGTAGCAATCTAAGCACCCATCCACTCAACTCTCGACTAGACTTAACCCTCCTAACAATGGACTACCCCAGTAAGGTAAATGAACCTAAAAAAAGAAAAAAAATAAAAAAGTGAAGGAGAAAGAAGAGAACAATAGAGAAAGGGAGAGAAGAGAGTGTACTAGAGGTTGACTTTAAATCTAGTGGGCCAACAAATCTTCATCCCTAATCCAATCAATGATGCTTTGATCCCTAAAGGTAAGACTTCCCAGCATAATGTTTGGGACTAACACGAGATTATCAGTTACAGACCCACTCATAAAGAGAGTCACATTTGGAACTTAGAGCTTAGTCCTACTCATAGGAAGGGAGCTTGGGGTGTAATGGAATGACAAGGGTAACAAATTAACAAATGGGGAGTGGAGGAGGAATCCCGCATATGCTAATAGATTGGGGAGGGGACCAAAGAGCTACCACAAGAGAAGTCCTTTTAGGGATACTACCCATTCAAACAAAGGTCCTCTAGTTGGACTACCAGCTAGAGGTGATGGAGCTGGGTCAGTTCAAGAGGCAGAAGGACTACTTGTAGCCTAACAAGCATTGGTCCCTGAAAAGCTTAAGAAATGTAGCCCTTTAGGCCAAATGATACCTCTTGTTGGCAACCAAATCAGTGGGTTCCACATCCTGACAATCAATCTCAGAACTAAGTAGTTTCCTCATCATGGTGTCTGTGGAAAATAAAGAAAAAGATAAAATAAATAGAAGCATAAAAGGAATGAGGTGGGAAACAAGCTTAACAACATTAGTATAGAGATCCTCTTCATGGTAATTCAGCCTAAAGAAGTTAAAAACCCAATGCTTGGTAATTATTTTAAGGTGGAGAATATAATTATTTAGAGCAGCAACTTGCCACTTTGGGGTAACAAGAGGAAAAGCAGTGTTACGAAAGTCAATTTTGGGGTAGATACAAACTAAGAAGTTAGGAAGCCCTAAGTGTTTGGACCTTTAATGTAAGAAAAAAAAACTCATTGTTCCAACTCTCGTTGCTATTAGAACGAGTGTCTTTAAAGCATTTGGTACCAACCCAAAAAGTGAAGTAAAACACCCCAAGCTCTAAGACATTCATAGCACAAAGAAGCCTAAATATGTTTGCAAAAGGCTGTATTTGGACTTCACTATATAAAATGATAAACCTAGCCACCATACAGATGGCATTAGGGGTAAGTTGGGTGAGAAGAAGTTTGAACCTATCCGCCATCTAATAGTGAATAGGAGGAATGGGAAAACAAGGTCAAAAATGAACCTAGGCAACAAAAATATAAATAAAATCTTAGGGAGGATGATGCAGTTATTTGAAGAAGTAGGGATCACAATCTGAAAAGAAAGGATTCTATATGTACAAAATAGTTGTGCCACTAAGTTAACGCTGTAGTTGCTTGACATAGAAAGATAATATGGGGTTTTTTTCTTGATTAAAGAAAGAAAAGAGTTCATTACCTAGAAAAGATATGGAAGAATAGAAAGCTTGGATAAACAAGAAGTCTCTACAAATACGGAGTGAGAAAGAAGAAATGGTAAGGATGAGGAAACCCTAACACATATAAAAAAGCAGGAAGGAATCCAAGCTATACATGTGGGGGCTATGAATACATTAGATAAAGATAACGTTAGGGCACCTAGCCATGTGTAGCATTGGGATCGTTTTGGAAATTCAAAACAATGGTGTCACAGTCATTAAGTGCAATTAAGGTGAAAATACAAAAGCGTAATGAAAAGACAATAGGAGATAATGTTATAACAAAGCATGGAAAGAAGCTAAGAACACAAACAAAGTCTATCCATTAGTTGTGGGGCTTAGGAGGCTAGTGCAAAAGAACTTCCTTACTTGGGAAGGGCAATGACCTTACAAAAATAACTAGCTAAGGGCCAAACGCTAGTCTAAAACAAAAGATCCCTAGAACAATAAGACTAAGTACCTAGGTTGCAAACTTGAGGATAGAAAGAAAGCACTCGTAGCTCGACTCCTCAGACTAAGGAACCTATAGGAATGATGAGGACATCACGATTGACCTATGGGCCTAAAGCCCAGCCTATGCAAACAAAAGGAAGATATAGAAAAAGTAAGAAAAAGTCCACATCAAAGCAGTCAAGGTTTCACATCAATAAGATCACTGACTGAAGTCCCACTATTAAAACAACCAAGAATTAGGTCTTTTGAGATAGCCTTGCACCTAATTTTCCAGCCTAGTCTACTAAAGTTAATGCCTAGGCTAAGGATACCTCAAGAAGTGAGTTAGTCTAAGTAGCCATGGAAGCCCTACCTATACCCTTTCCTCGCTTGGCAAACCAACAAATTGCAAAATTGAGGTAAAGATTGATATTCTTGTAAGTGGTCTTCCAAGAGGCATTAAAGGTACGATTGGCCATTAGGACTATGCAGTTACTGGAGAAAGAGGTGACCGTACATGTTTTAGTAGGAATGAAACTCATGGAATAAGGAGTTATACTCTCAGAAGAGATGCTTCCTTGATTGCTCTAATTCATGGCATTTTTGAAAGCAATTGTTAAGTTCATAGCAAGCCTCATAGAAGTCATGTGGAAGCTGATTCATTTGATCACAAAATAAAGAGGTATCTAAAGGATTTTCAAACATAGAAGGACGTTCATATTCACGTAAGGCTTCTACCAATTGAGACACTTTCTCAGAATGAACTGAAAGAGAAGTTAGTAACTCTTCCACCAAATTAAAATGGGACCATGATCGAGGAACGAAATTGTATGATGGAATATTCTATATAATTAAGAGCAAAAGGGTTGTTTGGTGAAATAAATGCACTTCCCACTCATGCTTTTTGATATAAGGAAGCCTAGAAGGACGTCTAAGGAAAGAGTAGTGTAGGAGTTTGCACTTAGCTTAGGCATGTGAAGGAGAAGAAAAGATATGGATAGATTTATTTGAAATTGAACGTAGAATTTGAGTAGCATAGGCTAGGGTCTAGGAATATGGCTGTCCATGGTTTTTGGATATGCATGGCCATACTAACTCATTTTGTATAAATAACCAACTCTTCCAAATCGAATAGACAAATTGATTAGAAATAAAATACTAGTGGTAGAAAGAAAGGAGAAGCAGATGTTATCTTAGTATTAAAAGAGTGACGTCATCACTATATATAATTTAAAATAATTTGGTCTGACTAATGACCCTTTAAGCTAGTTAGTTTTTCAGTTTAATAACTAGCCTAATTTTAAAAACAATTCAAGTAGGCTATATGTAGTGCCAAGTCAAGGATATTCTAATCTAAAGTAAGTAGTCTAATTTATCTTTATTATGTTAACATATTTGAATGTACAATTTGTAAATACTAAAATTCTCTTAAATCTTTGAACAGTATATGGATATTTAATTTTTTTATTTTACTATCTAGATTTTCATTTTTTTCATTAATTTCTTTAAAATTTTGTTTATTCTATTCTATTCATTTCTTAATTTTTTTCATTTAATAAATTTTATGAAGATGTGGAATTGAAATTAAAAATATTATAGTTTCATCTATATATGTACAACGTTTAGTGTTTCTCCAGTTTAACTTATTAATTTTCTCTTTTAAGATTGTAGAGACATCAAGTGTGCCTTTTCTTAAAATTTCATTCTTTCCTTTTTATCCTATAAATGTAAAATTTATATTAATAAAATACTATTTATATACTTAGATAATTGTATGCACATTGAGGGTGCTTTTTATAACTAAAGATAACAATAATAATAAGTTACCTAGAATATAACAAAAAAATATCCTCTCATTGCTAAAGCAAAAAGAACAAAAAGAAGAAAGAAAAGAAAAATGCCGTTATGGATGTTTGGGTGCTACTTAGGGCAATTAGTGTGTCAAGTTATGCTAAAACCTTGTTGGCATTACATTCATGCATGATGTCTCACCTCACATTTCTAAGTACCCATTTCATTCACTTTTTCATGCTGCATGAGACTTGGAGGCTACCAAAAGGCATATCTATTCCATTATATTTGTGTTCATAGAGTAGTATAAAGTTAATATTATTATCATGATATGCTGTGGAAATGCTCTAAAACTACCCAGAAAGTTCTGGTGGACCTTCTAGAATACAGAATAACCTAAAGCATCATTGTAGGCCTTTAGATTGTTTTAAACTCCATAGTGCACTCAAGGGGGTGAACATTATAAAAGTTAGGTAAGTGTTTTTTTCTATCCATTGAGAGTCTAATTGGGAAATAAAGTGTTCCTTTTGTGCAATTCTTTGATTTTTTCTTTTCTTTTCTTTTGATTGTTTTAATTTCTAAGTTCCTTACCATAATTTTCAAACACACTTACATGTTACTAAGTGAAAAGGAGGTTGACTTAGAAGATGAAAAAAGAACTATGTTCTACATGGTAGACTTATTTTTGAACAAGACTAACAAAAAGTATAAGAGCCGAGGTTCGATTTGGTGGTAAGAAAACAGGGATGGCAAATAGGGAAGCTACATTGAGTGTAGCCACTAAATGTGGCAAGGAGCCTATTCCCTTTCAAGGAATAAAGAAGCAATCCTAGAGTAAGGTTATGGAGTTGAGTTGGGTGGCTACCTTTGGTGACTTAACTAGGAGGTGATGGTTGATTATTTAGCAGTCATGTTAATCCCATTTCTAATATAAAACTTGCTAGATATTTTATAAATTTGTGTATTTTAACAAAAAATTTACATTTTAGGATTAACATAATTCTTCCTATATATTGATTGTTTTTAGCATAAACATCACTTTTCATTGTGTATACAAGAGAAATTGGCATTTTCATGTTTTAGACTTAAGGTAACTCTTACTTCTATTTTTAGTTTAACTTAGCTAATTTCTTTCTAGCTCCAAACTTGATAGACAACTGTTTATTTGTCTTCTATGGGAGCACACTCCCAACAGATACAATAACTTTTACTCATTGAAGGTACTTCAACTAATCCCATGCATTTATGGGAGATAAATTTTATTCGGGGGGATTTGTTGTCTAGTCATCTTCTATTACCATTTATAGGAACTTGGAGTTTAACAAGGATTTTGTTATTAGTAGGCATGAAATAGTCAAGCACATTGTTGAGACATTGGAATTCTACATTATTGGCCAAATTGTTCTAGTTAAGGGTAGCATATAAGAGGAGATTGATTCTACAAGAGGAAATACATGCTACTAAGGTTTGATCTATTGATAGGGGTAAAGATAATAGACACCATCTAGGCATTATAGTTTTCCATTAGGGAGATTTTAGATTATGCAGTTTTGTGTAAATTGGTGCCATTGCTAGTGGGAATGTTGCTAGCACAAGGGTGGTAAGTTGAAGAGAGGACCACCCCTTGTTGAACTATTTAGTGGAAGAAGAGGCGCCAAAAATTTTAAGAATTTCTTGAGGTAAATAAAGCTTTACTCTAAAAGAATTGTCATCACAAACAAGATAACGAAGGTACTATTTCTCTATACCTTGCAAACTTCATAAAGACACCTCTAAAGGTGATCAATGGAAACTTAGCAAGCCATAAGTCTTACAAAGAGATGAAAAATCCCTTTGTTTTTCATGGAGAATGCAATATCTAATAAGGACCCAATGTCATAAAGAAATACCTAAAGCTCAAGTCATTGCTAGACTTTAGGGAGGATCATGATGCTAAAGTAGAAAAATGAGAAGGCATACAAGCACGTTATAGTTCCTCAATGCTATCAAGGCTAGATAAATGACAAATGCCAATGACTTTAAACATGGGGTTGATATTTATGGAGGCAAGTGCGAGCAGCAAGTTAGACAAAGCATTCGTGGATATTAGAGCTAACTAAAACATTTTACCTAAAAAAGAGGCCAAGGAGGTCAGGTTTACATATTTTAAAGGGTAATAGGTGGTCGAAGATGGTGAATGTCAATGCCAATGGCTCAAAAAGTAAAGGTACAACAAGGCACTTGAAAAGGCCAAGTGGATTTCTTAGTGGTGCTCATGGATGACAATGACATCATGTTGGGCATGGACTTCCTATGCAAGGTAAATGCCATTCCTAGTTTTGTGATTCTAGATGTATTTTAGAAATGCCTTACCTTACACTTTGCAAGCCCTTGGCAAGTACCCTAAGGTGGGTAACTGGTAATCATTAGCCTTGTAATTGGCCAAATACATGAAGAAAGGAGAGCTGACTTTCTTGACTACATCGAATGAGGATATAGTGTCCATGAGGAGAGATGTTATGCTAGCTACTTCAAAAAGGTTCTTTCGAAAGACAATGATGATTATGCTAGACAAGCTACCCACAAAACTTCTATCAAGGAGGGAGGTGAACTTTAAGATTGAGTTAAAGCCTTGGAACCAATTGTCTCTCATAGCTCCTTATTGCATGGCTCCACCTAACTTAGAAGAACTCTTAAGGCAACTAAAGAGGTTTTGGACAAAGGGATGTTCTGACCTTCAAGGCATAGTTAGACCACTAATGTCATTTTAAAAGATGTATGATGGATTGTTAAGATTGTGTATGGACTGATGGTAGCTAAATAAGATAACCATAAAAAATAATCATCCCATTGCTTTAAAACTCAACACAAACCATTCTTGTTGTGGAATATGTATACACTATTATATTAATAATTTTCCTAAAATGCCTTGATAATAACTAATTTCATTCATCCTATTGAATTTCCTATCAAATTTGAAGTGAGAGCCAATAGCTTTTATTTTTTAATATTATGCTAATTCATTCCTAATTATAAAATAATCTAGGTTATTGGTCATTGTCACAAACATTCATGCAAATAGTATGATGCGATCCCAATGAATCCATGATCAATAATGGACTTTTGATTGGATGACATAGGCTTAGAGTTGCAATTTTTATTTTGAGAATAGGATTTAGACTTTTTTGTATGTTTTAGACCCATCAGGGTTTAGAACTTTTTTACTACAAATATTATTTTAAGTTGCTTGTTTCGCAAGACACTACTTGTTATTTGATGAGTTCTTTTAATAAAATTTCTTTCAAATGTTCTTAAAATTAATTGAGCAATTCCTAGTTCTTCTGTGTGTTTAAAATCAATTCAATTAAGAACAATTCTTATTATGTTATGATGTTTTAATTAACTCTATTATGTTGATTGTTACTATTCTATCACACTATTTATCCTATTAGTTTTGACATATAATGTCAAGTGATATTAGAGTCAAAAATATCTAATTTATAAATTTCATAACCATTCTAAAATTTAGTTTTTTTTACAAAATAAAATATTTAAAAATAAAGGAAGTCAAAAAATTGAAAATAAAAACAAAGAAGATCAGATTGTTGCACAACATTACTACTCTAATAGCCATAGTCATGTCAAAGCTAGGTAACAACACTCTTGAGAAGTACTACTATCAGTAGAAAAGACTTTTAAGAAGTCATGCCCCGCTACCATCACTACAACAAGTACCACCAACCCCACCTCTAACTATTAAAACACTAATTAGTGCCACACCTCTTCATGTATAAATTGGTTGTTGAGTTCACAAGTTCCACTACTATTGCCATTTGCAATTCCACTATTATCCAAGTTTTGCCATTGTACTAGCATTATGGTAGAAAATCAAATAGTGCTACTACTATGCTTTTCTAGCAACATTAACAGGTAGAAGGCAAAATTATAAACATATTGAGCCAATCTTTGTTGGGTTGAGAAGTTCTTAGGACGTAAGTATAAAATCTTTCGGGCCACCTATTATGTTGGGCTAGTTGTTTGTGGGCTCGAAATAAAGAAGGGATTAATTTGGTGCTAGGCCATAACCACTAGGCTTAATGTACTGGGTTGAGGCCATTCTTGTTGCTAGGGTATGTTAGGGATAGTTTGCTTAAAGGGGTTGTTGCAACATTTTTTTATTTCTTTTGGGGTTTGTAATTTCAAGGTTTTGGGTTTGGAATAAATTAGTTGTGCCAACTTCTTGAAATTTCTTACTAATTTTAAATTTTTAGTTTTGCCATTGTGTAGAAAAACAAAAAAAGAAAAAGTGGGAAATAGAAGAGAGAGAAAGAGAGAGAGAGAGATTCCTATTTTACACACTTTGAGGGTATTAAGTAATCAAAGAGCATCAAGTGTAGGAGACTACCCTTTTGATACGAAATTTATGTTTGAAGCATTAACTGGAGAACTAAAGGGGATATCCAACACTGTGGATAACATTTAGGATTGCTTAGAAAAGATGAAGTCACGAATAGCTAATATACGTAGTCCTACACCAAGATGTGATATGCTCAAAGATGTGAGCTAAAGCTCGAATAGGAGAGTGATCATTATGATTGATGAAGGCCTAGTAGTTTCTAATGAGGAGCATAGTGATGGTACACTGTTTGATGGAGAGTGTGAGACGTCTAGAAGACTTTATTTGGTAATAATAATTTCATTAGCTACTTATGAAGGAGTTGATGAAGAGTAATGAGATTAGATATTTCTTGCAAGAAGCAAAGTAGTAGGTAACTTTTGCAATCTTATTATTAATAGTAGGAGTTGACTAAATAGCTAGTACTCTTATTGTTGAAAGATTGTCTTTGCCTTTATTAGGCTATCCAAGCCTTATAGATTACAATAGTTAGATAGCAATAATGGATTAGAAATATTGAAAATAATGCTTATAATTTTCCACATTAGTAGTTGTGGATGAGATTATATGTGACATTGTACCGATGCATACATGCCATATGTTGCTTAAGAGGCCATGACAATATGATCATGGAGTTAGCTTCAATGATTACACTAAGTATTCTTCTACATTTAGAGGTCAATGAGTTATGCTTGCACCATTATTAACTGAATTAGATAGGAAGATAGAATTTACTTACTAGGTAATAGGATGATAAGAGGGAGAAAATGAAAAGGGAAAAAAAGAGTAAAGATAGAGAGGGGAAAAGAAAATTTGAGAGAAGAGAGTGAGAATTATATTGAAAGGAAAAATTCTGTAGTAATGAGGGGCAATGGTCTTATATGTCACATTTGCTATTTAGTGAATTGTGTATGTAGGATTTAGGTTCCCGATATGGAGACAAAGAGTGGCACCTTGGTAGGAGGTATCACATGGAGCTTGCACTTTAGCTACCATCACAATTATTAGGCATGAATGAATTTTTGGAGGTTTGTAAAGATTGTAAGAAGCAAAGGAGTTCTACTGGATAGTTAATCCAAGTGCTAAAGAATTAAGGACAAATTTTTATTAAGATGAGGGAGATGACGTGATTCTAATGAACCCATAGACAAAAATGGAGTTTGGATTTGCTGGCTTGTGCTTAAAGATACAATTTATATTTTGAGAATAGAATATAGACCTTTTCATAAGTTCTAGGCCCTTCAAGATTTAGTGTCGTTTAACTATAAGTATTATTTTATGTTATTTCACAAGACGTTACTTGTTATTTAGTGAATGCTTTGAATAAAATTTCTTTTCACTTATTCTGAAGATTAGTTGAATGATTTCTAGTTCTTGTGAGAAATTTTAAATCAATTCAATTAAAAGTACTTCTTATTAAGTCATAACATATCAATTGATTCTATCATATCAATTATAACTTTCCTATCATATTATCAATCCAGCTCACTTCCACGTATCACATCCATTGATGTAGGATATATCTTTTTTTTTTTTTCTTTTGAGAATTTTAGTGTAGTTTGGATCTAAATGGGTTTTAGGATTAAGGTTTTATAGATTATTCTATAAATATTCATTTTATTCACTTTTAAGACAAGAGAATGAAATTATTTGTCACTTGAATATTCTCTAGAATGAGAGTTCATTTTTCTCGAAAGTAGTTGGGTGATTTAATTCTTGTGAATTAGTTAAGATCGGTTTATTTAAAAGTGATTCTTTTTTAATCATGATATATCAAATGACCATATTGTATCAATTATAGTCATCCTGTCTATTCAAATTAAATCGAGTTTGATTTCAATTCCATTACATTGGGTCAGAAAATTGAGTGCAAGATTCAAATCTTCAGAATTAGAACTTGAGTTTTATTTTTCTTTCAATTTGATTTTCGCTTCTATTTTTTTCTCTAATATATTGTATAGTGAAAGTGTAATATTAATTATAGTGTAGTATTTGTATTTATATTTAAACAAAAAAGTGATGACATAAAATTTGTCCATTTATACTAAAGCTTGACTAAATTAAGTTTGATATTTCTACATTATGTGTCATAAATTATTAGAAATATTCAATTATATTGATAAATGAATTTTTTATTTAGTTTATCTATTTTGGTCGGGTAAGGCTTGATTCAAGCCACTGGATCACCAAAAATTGCCATCAACGAGGTCAATTTAGGTACAAATATTTGTGTCACGATAATTGTTGGGTAATTTATTAAATTTAGGCGTAGGTTTGGATTTGAGTTTTGTCCACCTAATTACAAGCCTGCGCAATAAAATATGTTTATTATATCAGTAAGAGAGTGTGCCTCCACATTGTAAATTTATAACAATACCTTGATTAATAAATTTACATTCCTTTCTTTAATTAAAAAGACCAAACACACTCAAATATAATTGCTAATCTTTAATTAAAAAGACCAAACACACTCAAATATAATTGCTAAGATACCATTGTTTATTTTTTATACTATATATCTATACTTATCTATCTATAATACATTATTAAATTAATGAAGGGTTTAAGTTGCTCAATATAAAATTACATAATTATCCTTATTTAAAATATTTTTTAAAGTTCTCTGTCATTTTCTTTCTTCTTTTTCTTTTAACTTATTACTTGTTTTTATATTTTCTTCCAAATTTTCTCTTTCTAAATTCTTTTGATCATTATTATTATTTTTTTAAAATATTTTTATACTTTATTTTAAATAATTTTATTTCAACCATTTAAAATTCATGACCTTATAATTATGAAATAATTTGCACACAAATAAACTGTGCAACTGTTTTACTAGTCTCATTTTGTGGATATTGGTGTTCGAATACTAGCGCTTGTAAGGGCGATCAGCCCCTAGAAATTCCACAATTTAAAATTTTTCCAATGGGAAAATTCTATCTCATAGCAATAAAATATTAGTCATTCCAGGGCTAACAAGATAAATCACTCTACTGTCATGTGAATAATCACAAAACAGAATTTTTGGAGCAAACTAACCATATAAAAAAATTAGTGATTGATCAATATAAAAGCGTCTCCATATTTGGCTGAATTAGAGAAGCAAAAGAGTCAAGTTCGGGGACAACGTAAAAATATTTTTTTATATTAAAAATTAACTAGCTAACTTGAAAAACTTCATTGGAAGATAAAAATATGAACACGTATTAGTATTTACTAGCTTTAACTTTTATTAATTTTATAATTTTACTTTATGATGAATTGAATAAAAATATACTTTTTTGACCTATCTTATTTAATTCAATTCTAATTATATAAGGATATAAATTTTATATTAATACGTATACATGAATATTTTAAAAAATTATATTATCTGCGAAATATTATTAGTGGTGTGAGTGTATATAAGAAGTTAACAAAAATATTCTTCATTAATCAAGTACTCTGCTTTTCATTTTAATTTCTAAAATATTATTTTAAATTAAGTTAGAAAGAAACACATAATTTTATGTTAAGATAATTTACCCGAAATTAATGAAAATGAATCGAAATTTGATGTGAAAATACAAAATATAATTAAAAATATTATGCAAATAATTATTTATAAAAAATAAAAGATTTATGTAACATGTTTTGATGTAGTTTATTTTTATGTGTATTTTGAATAATATTGATAAAACCTCACTTTATTGCCATTACACAATTTAAAAATAAAAAAAATTGATCCCAAGCTTGGTCTAATAAGAACATGAGTCAAATTCATTACAAATTCAAGATATCCAACTTTGATTTCTCGAGTTTACGAGCCACCTCCCTCATTTTTCACCCTTTGAATAGGCAATTTTCCTATGTTTTTGAAAAATTTCAACTAACAATCCGTGATTAACGTTGGATGACATTTCAATGAGATTTTTGTTGACAAATTGAACAATTCAGTTTTAACAAATAATCTGTGTCCCTGATTCAACTGGCAGATTAGTTAATTGCACAATATACAAAAAATTAGAAAAATTTGCGACTTTACCTTATCAAGGTATTGAGGAGTTTAATTGCACAATATTACTCAGAGAAAAATTAGCTACTTTATCATGGTATTGAGGAGATATTGCCCTGTGTTTTCAAAGATTAATTAACAGAAACAATTTTCTATTTGTTCATAGGGCCAATGATTTGGGGCCAAAGTGAGACTTAGGGATGGCGATGATTAAATACTTTGTGTGTGTATATTTATATAAGTCGTACAAATATATTATTTTAATTATATTAATTAGTTATGCGTAATTTTAATTAGATAATTTTACATATAATTTTATATTTGATTAATTTAAAAATTAGTTAATTAAATTAGTTGTTTGATCACTCTACTAAAAGTAAAAGAAAGAACAATTTGAAAAAAATTAAGATGAGAGTGTAGGCAGGGATAGTTCCGGTGAGAATCTTTGCATCCTGCGAGCCAGTTTCATGTCATATGAAGCATGAGTGAGAGCTAGCTTTTTGGCAAGTAGAAGGTAGAAGCTTGACTATCCTATTTTCAGATCCAAATTCTTTATGACAAAATATTTTAGTTGTGATGATAAGAATTTCTATTCGCTATAATTTCTAGCTGGAGGAGAAAAATAGATTTCAATTGTAACTAGATTTCCATTTGGCTACCAAAAATGGTATTTTTCCTCTCAAAAGAAAGTATTAAAATATAAAAAAAATTAACATCTTGAAAATGAATTATGAGTTATTCTTCTCTTTTTTTATTTTCTTCGTAAATAAATTAATATTTTATTTTTCATTTGTTTCATTTTTGTGCTTCCATTTTGACTCGAATATATAGATTGAATCCATATCACTTTAGATTGGCTATATACATGCTCTCATTCTATATATTATAATACTGTGGCTTAACAACTTTACACTTAAAAAAATATATATCATATTTTTCATTTCTTGAATTTCCTGTCCTAATGCGAAATTATTTTAAAGAAAGGGGAACACTTTCGTGGTTAATATTATGAGAGAAGATTAAATTTTGTTTCAATAAACATGTTAATGTGATAAATGTTTTAAAGTACTTATATTTTTCAACATGTCGACGTGATATAAAATGAAATTAATCGTGATAAAATATATAAATTTATTACAAAAACTAATATTTTTCACCACACTTAAATATTGTACAGTGATCACCATGAAAAAAATTAGAAGAAATATTCATACCAAACTGGAACGCAATAAATTTTACTAGCAATTATTTTGCAATGGTCGTCTTAGTCAAACTGCTAGTAAATTTAATTGTGACCACTTAGAAGCTGCCAATTATTCATCACATAATCAATTTGGAATATTGTAATTGGACACACGAAGACCTTCATCGTGCTCCTCATTGAAAGGTATCCAAGTCACCGATGCTAATGATATGGTCGAGGTTGACTTTGATACCACTTATGCCTCTCCGATGTTTTGAGGATTGTCCCCAAACCATCAAATTGAGATGTTGTCAAATGCATTCTTTGAACATCATCTGTAATGGTTTGGAGACAATCCTACAATTTAAAAAGTGTCTTCCGTACATATAACACTTTGATCCTCTTGTTTAAGAAATGGCTTGTTAAACCACAACAGAAACAAGGAAAAACACTTGAACACAGGCCTTCATGGACTCTGAACTATAAACTTAGGAACTCAATGAAAAAAAATTACTCAATAATTCAGTGAAGAAGGATGTGAATTTTTTGGTAATCGCTACACAATCCACCCACCAATTTATATGCTATTGTTCCGTTGGTTTTGATCCTTGATTCCACTATTAACTAATCTAAACTACCTTAACTGCTTGTTACACATCAAAGAATCCAATTTAGCTATATCTAGGTCATCGAGATATGAGCTGCAGTAACTAGCTAAATGAATTAGTAGCATCTGATCCTAGCTATCATGCAGCTTATTGTCGTGTCCTTACCTACCTTGAGCTCTTGTCATTGATATGATGGCTCTTGACCATGACTATGCTTTGGTTTGACACCCTTATCAAGATAAGTGTGTGTACGTGGTCTACACACATCTTACCAAATAGTTAAATTAACTTGAACACAGACCTTTTGGGAAAATTCTTCCAACTACTCACTGCTCTTGACACATATGTCTAATTTCAATCATTCCTTCTTGAACCTTTTTCTCTAACAAAATATAGATCTAGGTCTAAATGTTTGGTCCTTCCATGATATGTTGGATTTCTGCTTCTCTGCAATGCATTCTCATTATCACAATGGATTAAAATGGGTATCTAACATTCAAGTTTCAGCTCCTTCCTCAAGAACTAAATGCATAACACTTCGCATATTCAAGTAGCTAGGGCTTTATACTCTGCCTCTATAGAACTCCTTGCCACCGTATTTTGATTCTTGGACAACTTATTAAAAAACCTCCAAGTGTAACACAGTAGCTTGTACTAATCTCTTAGTATCATAGAATGCTCTCAAATCACTGATCAAGTAGGCTTCAAGCCTGGTATCCATGGTTTTCCTCTTGAGAATCCCCCTTCCTTGGAGAGGATTTGAGATACTTCAAGACTCTATATACTACTTGTAAATGACTTCTCCAAGGGTTACTTATAAATTGTGGCAATAATTACATAGCACAAGTGATATTAGGGTTTAGTAAATGTTGAGTATATCAGCTTTCCACCAAGTTTTTGGTAGTAAGTTCTATTCTTCAATGTGTCCTAATTCTCCCTAGTAAATCTCTTATTGCACTCCATTAGTGTGACAGCTAGTTTAGCCCCCGTCAATCTATATGTCTCCAAAAAAATCAAAGGCATACTTCCTCAAACATAGGAATAATCCTTCCCTATGTCTCACAATTTCAACATCATGGAAATACTTTGTTGATCAATGACCCCTCAACTCAAATTTGGAACATAAATACTCCATATGTTTATTTTAGCTGAACTCTTGCTACCAAGAACCACATCGGGCACATGTACCGAAAGTGCCACCTTGTTCTAATCTTTAGAGCTTTTAATGAATAGGGAATGATATAAGCTTGATTATTTGAAACTATATTGACAAACAGCTTCCACAAACTTCATATTCTATTGCCTTGAGGCCTGTTTGAGGCCATACAAGGCCCTTTTCAATCTACGCACTAGTTTTTGCCATTTGTTCACCTATTGTTCCTTAGGTTCATACCGTGGTGGAATTGGCATATGCACCTCATCAAGGTCACCATTCAGGGTGGCATTATGGAAATTTAATTGTTGCGAATGCCAATCATAGACACTAGCTAAGGAAAAGAATAACATGATGATAGCTTGTTTAAGTACTAGACTAATGTCTCCTGGTAGTCAAATCCTTCTAGTTGGCTATAGTTTTTTGCAATTAGCCTTTCCTTTTATCATTCAACCACTTCATTTAAACTAAGCTTTGTTTTACACACCTACTTACACTCAACAACACAATGTCCCTCTGACAACACCACTACTTTCCAAGTTTTGTTGTCTTGAAAGGCTTGGAGCTCTTCCAAGATAGCTTTCATCTAATTTGATTAACTTCCAACCTCAACAAATAAGCAGGGTCCTATATAGCATCTAAAGATGCTAGGTAGCATGTATAATCTTGGGACAACCCTGTATAGCATTTAAAGATGCTAGGTAGCATGTATAATCTTGGGACAATTTGGTTGTTTTAAGGTAACTACCCATGGGATGAGAGATGTTATTTGCTTGAGTAGCTCCTTTAAGGTCACGCATGGTAGGCATCAAGATACTTAAGAATCCTTCTAATTGTAGTGGTCTTCTTAATTATGCTGTCAGGATTTAGCATGGGGTTGAGGTTGCAATGAGTGCCAGTTAGGCAAGTCAGCATGCACAGTAGGAATTGGGACTTGTTCATGATTATCATCAATAGGTTCCCCCAATAAATCATGTCCAGGTGAATTTAGACCGCTTTGCTGATCAAACACCAGGTACTCAAGGAAAGTCGGCACAACATGAGACTCATGGGAAAACTTTGAAATATTGAGGAATTTATGGAAGTGTTTATAATTGTTTCTCATGCCTAGACACTAGAACTTGTGTACTTATTCAACCGCAATAACAACAACAATATTATTATTGACAAGCATGAGCTCAAATTATATACATAAACAACAATTAAGCATGATGCATATTAATAATATGTTATTACCAACATTTACGTAATTGAATATTATTCATTGTTTCCTTAGAAAAATATAACATACTTAATGTAGCCCCAAACTTGTTATATGCTTGAGGACAGATCATTAACTGAATTTAATCAATCATGACAAATTACTGGATTATACATCTTAAACAAAGTTCTACAAGGTTTGTTTTTGTATTTACTGGATCAGGATGGGAACGAAATTGATTGCAACCGAATATTACATTTGTCTTCTCATACCTATATTGTTTGGAGACAATATCATTAGATAATTTACTCAATGATGAAATCTTGATTTAATTTTGTTCCTAGGTTAATATTTTTTTCTCCCTGATCTAAGGCTAATGTATAGGATATTAATCTTAGGCTGGATAATTTTTGTACGGTGGCATTTTTCAATCTCCTTACAATTTTACTTTGCGTACGGCTTAATAATAGCCTCATTTGTCATATTTATGCATAATTAGTACTAATTAAATATATGTCATTGAGTTTCTGGCCCAAACTTAATTTAGTCTAATGTTGAAACTAGATAACGAGATTATATTTTAAGCCCAAAAGTATGTAACCTTGAATAAAGAAACAATAAAAAAAATGCATAGCAAAAAAAAATTGACAACTTTCAATTTTAGTCGAATACGATCAAAGAAACATAAAATTGTTGATTATTTTCTAAATGATAAATATCAGGATTAATGAACATCAAATTAAATCCATAAAGTGGCTATATTTTTATTATTATTTCTCTTCCTAAAACATTAAGTTAAAATTTATTTATAAATCTAAGAGAATGTCTGGTGATAAAAAAACATATTTGAATATAATAAAGATTTTTAATAAATATTTCAGCATAAATTTGAATATTATTACATCTTACTAATTTGGTGAGTAATAATCTTTTCTTATTTATAATATCGACCTTGGTGACTATATTTAGGAAAATGAATAAAAATCAAGTGATGTGCAAGTCTGTGAGTCTCTGATAGAAAACGGTTCCATATGTTTGGCAATTTAGAGGACTAAAAGGTGATTAATTTCTCTAAAATATAGTCCAAATTGATAGGGAGTACCAATTAATTGATCAAGCACACAAGGAACATTAGACAACATGATGATAACCACGCACCATTATCATGAATTCAGAATAGGAGAAGACTTCTGCTCATTCTAATATAGAGTCATCGACCCATTCAATGTCTCAAATTCAAGAAACTAGATGTAGAAATGACTCAAATAATGCACAGGATTTTAAAATATATAGAAAACTTCCTTTCACGTTTGAGTTAAATATAGGGACCTCCTCTTACGTTTGGCTAATTATACTGACCTTACCCTAATTACTTCTCCGACTAATAGTTTAGACCATCTGGTGAATAGGTGGTTTGAAAATGATAACGCAAGTAAAAAAATATGCGAAAATTTAATTTTATCATCGATTAACTATAGGGTCGGTTGACCAAATTTTTTTGAGAAGTGTTATGTAAAAAGGTCAAATTTTAGGGGGGGACTTTGTAATTATCTTATTATAATTTCATAAATTGTATTTTTATATTATGTTGATAACATTGTTGAGAAATATTATAAAATTAGAATTTTATATTTTTTAGAAAAATAAGTTTTTATCTCCAACGTTTTAGAAAAATTAAAATTTTTAAATTTATATTTTCAAATTTAAAATTTATAAGGTAGAAAATACATTTTCTAAGATCTTTAGACAATAAATTTAAAATAAATATTTCTATACTCCTAATTTATATTTTGTTAAATAATTTTGTACTTCTAAAATTTTTATATATTTTAAACATTTATAACAAAGGCATACCTCTAGCATTTATCTTTCCATATTAAAATGATTTCTACTTTATAATTAAAATAGAAAAATAATTTTAAGATTTATTTTATAAGAGTAAAAAAATTATTTCCTAACTCAGATATAAATTTAAAATTTCAATTTTAAAATTTCCTGAAATTGAAAATTAAAAATTTATATTTTATAAAAATTTAAAAATTCAAAATATGTTACTTATTCCAAAAGATAATTTAAATAAAAAAAATATATTGTAAGAATTATATGTCATAAAATAAAATTTTAAATTTAATAAAATTTAGAAAATATCAATTTTGAATATCTTCCAATTAAGATATTATAATATATTTTTTGAAATATATAAACTATTTAAAAATAAGTTTTATAAAAAAATATAAAAAATAAATATTTATATTTTTGACGTGTAAATCTTAAAAATATAAAACATATATCTAAAAGGGTAAAAGAGTCATTTCAAAATTTTAAAATTTTAATTTTTTATTACACTTTAGTCCTTTAAACTATGAGCATTTTGGTTTTTTTCATCAATTTTCTTCGAAATTCGGTCAATATGATTAACACAACAGAAGTCCTTGTAATTCTTTATACCTGATAGAGGGGTCATTGTATATATTCCTTACCTCAAATGGGGCAATGTAATTGTATTTTTTTTATTACACTTTAATCCTTTCAAGTTAGGATATTTTGATCATTTTATTAATTTTTGCCAAATATTAGTCAATATGATCAACACAGGAGATGTCACCATAATTTGCCAAATGTGAGGAGAGGTTCTTGTGTTTAGCTCCAACTTGAAGGGAGGGTGTTGGAATTTCTCTAACTATATATGTACTATAAGGTTAATAAAAATGCTATAGTTTTATAGTTAAGCAATATATATTATCTTCCACACATGAATTGTACACTTTACATTTCCTACAAATTATGGAATAAAATGTCCGCATTAAAAACCAATAATACATTGATCCTTTACTGATACGAAATGAGACCACTTACAATGATGTTGATGCTCATGAAATTCACACTTTATAGTCTTTACATTCTTTCTTTCATTTTATTTGTTTTAAAAATATAAGATGTAATTTACTTTAAATATTAGCTTCATGCATTCAACAAAAGAGCATGTCTTGCAGAAACAAAGGAGCAAAACACACGAGCGAAGTTATCATTCAAGAAAAGAATGACCCAATACATTACATGGTAATATTGTTACCTTTATTTTATAGATAAAAAATGATTTTTATTATATTTTTTAAGACATGGCTAAATATACTAATTGCTGGTGAAGATATAAATTGCCCGAGAGGAAATTGTCTGCTCAAACTTCTGAGTGATAATGCTTTCGTTGCAATTGTTTGAGGGAATTATGATTGTGGCAATGCAAGTAGACCTGTGCAATATTGTTCAACAAAAATGTTAAACAATCAATATGTTACAACGTATGTCTACAATCAATTCAAAACCAATTTCATTTATCATAATTACGGTGAATCACGAATACTTTAATGCTAATATATTATTATAAAGGAGAAAGAACAAGAAACTGCTGCAAAAGTGAATAGAAAAGGCATAGTCATTCAATGGTCTTTATTGTGTAATTAGTGCCTACAACTTCCATTAATAACTGCCACAAAATGTTCAGTATGGATAAATGTCGTCAAGATTTAAAAGACACCCAATTGGATAAGAAAGGTTTAAATTCACCCAATTGGAGAAGAAAATTTTAAATTCTTGATTTTGAAGGACTTCAAAAAGTTTGAGTTTTACTCATTAATCCTCTATATCAATTTTGAACATGAAAACCAAACTAGGCACAAGCCTTTTGATTTTCATCAAACTTCTTCCCATCCAAGGCTTTAGTAAAAATGTCTATCACTTCATGCCCTATTGCAATATGAGTAATAACAATAATCTTATTTTCCTAAAGCTCATGGATGAAGTGATGGCTTATAAAAACATGCTTTGTTCTTAAGTGTTTGGCGGAGTTCTTTGAGATTTTTATTGTTGCATAAAATTGTCAACCCATGTATACTCACTCAATTATCTACTATCATACGTTTCATTCGTAATAATTAAGCATAACAATTCCTTGTAGCATTATATTCAACATCAATTCTAGAAAGGAAGATGCAATTTTGTTTCTTTATATACTAGGATACTAATTTATTTCTTACAAAGAAACAAGCTCCTATGGTACTTTTTCAAACACCACAATTTCCAGCCCAATTAGTGTTGGTAAACTCATTTTTGAATCTTTAGTATACCATATACCAAGGTCTATTGTAGAATGCACATACCTTATAATCCTTTTTACTACAATCAAGTGACTTTCTTTCAGTATAGCTTGATACTTGGTACGAACACTAATACTGAAATACAAATCTATTTTACTTGTAGTTAAACATATAACAAGCTTCCAATTATGTGTCTATATAAGCTCACATCTATTAGTTTATCCTATTCATCCTCATGCAACTTTATTAACACTGCCTTTAGTATTGCAACATGCCTATCTCCTTTAAAATCAAATTTCTTTATTAAATTCTTATCATACTTAGACAGTGAAGTAAATATAGCTTTTTTCACTTGCTTCACTTGTAAACTAACGTGTTCATGGAAGCATGAAATTAGGATGAATAGTGTAAGTCTAAATCCAACGAAACCAACTTATATGAACTATGTAAAAACAACCAAATGTAACAAGTTGCAAAGAACTCTTTCGGAAAACAACTAGAACTAATAAGCCAAGGTAGTTGACATATCATGAATTAATCTAAAGAATATTTAGAATAACTCAATTTAGAATTTGGATCCACAAGAATTGAGACACGCTTAAATTCTAGAGAAAACCAAGAAAATAATTCATTCATCAAAATACTAAACGCTTCTATTAAAAATAATTAAGACCCTCTATTTATAATTCTAACTAGAGTTAAAATAAGCCTAAAAGTTGCCTATGAGTGTTTAGAAACAAATATGATGAATTTGGTAAAAAATCCTAACCAAATTAGGAAAGTTGATGCTGAATTCTACCTCTACAATTGATATGGGTGGCCATGCAATTAATTTGGCTACCAATAAGGATTGATCTTGGTCAATTTGAAATCCCCTCAATCGTAATTCTAGTGGAATGTTCAATTGCTGATTTTATGATTGCATCTAAGCAATCGATCACAATGTTATGGGATCGTAATTATAGAGGTTGGTCAAGTCAATCATGTGATGCTCTAGATTGATTCGGGCTCGTTGGGATCAATCCTATCTCCATTGTGATTGATCTAGATTGTTGTCCAAGGCTCTTTTCTTTGCTATTTCACACTAAGTTGATCTATGAGCTTGTATTGGACTTCTAAAACCTCTTTAAACTTTTAAAACTCCTTTGAAACTCATACTCAAGATTTTTCTTGGCTTTCTAAAGCTCATAGACTTCAACTTGCATCTATAGTTTGACAAATAACCCTTGTTCTGACTTGGCACTTGAGACATTCCCTTTTTCTTAAAGACTAATTGACCTCAATTTATTAGGTTACTTACTACCTTCAAAATCAAAATTTCAATAGGAAATAATATAGTATAATACTAATAGTACCCCCTAACTTATGCTTTTGTTTTTTGACTCATACATGTCATGGTGGACTTCAACAAGTTGCAAGCTTGTCAAAATTTTCTCCAAATTGTAGCTCAATTTTTGGATCAAATATTGTTGTATAGAAGGGTCTCTTGATGGTTGTAAGTGAAAATGATCTCCCCTTGAGAATTCGACTACTTTTTTCTGGATGTTGGCATCCATGTTTAAACATAAGTCGTGGAAACCCTTTGTTTTCCTTCTTCTAACATTAACTTTAACATACTAAATGAAATCCTCCTACAAAATGAATTCAATTTTGGTAACACTAATATGTTGCCACGGGTTAGCATAAGTGTTTCCCAACAATGTAACATTTGACACCAAAATCAAGAGAATGTACTTCAAATAAATACCAATAAACCACACCAGTTCCAACAGTCAAGTGTTCGGACGAGTAAGTTGACCTTGCTATCAAATTCGTCGAGTCCTATGCCGAACAAGCTAGTGCAAAGAATTTTTGGTTCGCTGCGTTCTTCAGCCGTGGGATGCATTGGGAGTGATGGAGGCTCTCTTTCACGTTGGTGGCTGTCCAGGCGCGTTTTGTTGACTTTCCCAACGTTGCCTCCTTCCCTTTTGTGGCCTGCAATTCCCAGATTCCATTCGCCTTCTATGCACCCCTTTCATCCCACAATCTCCTCCTCCGGCCACAATGGTGATGGCCAGCCGGCCATCCCCCCTTTCCCTTTTTTTTTTTCTGTATCATGGGTTTGGGACATCTCCTTCTTCATGGGCTGCAAGAAAAGTCTGGGCCATTACACATGCATTAATAGCCAAGGTCATGCAAGCCGGCTTCAAATATGGCCTCTCGAAAAATCTCTTGGCAGCCAATTCGGAGTGGCTGTGTTACCATTTTTGTCACTTGAAAAAGATAGCATTGAAATCTCTGAACCAAATCCGTGGTTTTGACATCCTAGGGCTGAGATTTTTGAGTAGGAGCCAGGATTCCCGTCTTTGTCTAGCATCTGCGTTGCCATAGAAGCCTATGAACTTGAATGGAATTGATGGATCCTCATTGTGTACCAGTACATCCATATGATATTTGGAGGTGCTCAGCAAAGATAATTCAATGTTCTTTGACCATAAAAGTGCAAGTCCTGCCATCCCAACACTAACCTTGAACACGCTGAAATGTAGTTTAAATCGGTGAATTCACCTTTTCTAACATTTTGTCTCAACCAGGAAGATAAGTGTGGGGTGGTATTCTCGGACGAATACTCCGAGTTGACAAACTGTCCAAGAGCCTCCCAAGCTTCGGAAGCTCCAAACTAATCCAATCACGGCTCCCGGCAGGGCTACTGAGCAGCCTCTGTTGTTTCCTGTTTAAATTTGCAGGTATCCGCTAATAAGTTAGGAGCTTTCTTGGTAAGTTTTGTGCCTTCTGGAGCAAGGAGGGTCAGAATTGGAGAGAGTTTGTGCTCTCTGCTTGTGTATTTTCTTTGCTTAGATTTGCTTCCCATGGTCTCCTTCCTGTTTGTTGGTGCCTTTGCTGGACTCTTGAGAATTAGACTGTGACCAAAATGATCTGATTCGTTTAGTCGCTGTAGTTGTTGGTTGCTTGTGCCAAGGACGGTGTGAGGGCCTCTTCACATGATATGGCCTGGAGCTTTGTTGGACTTGAGTGTACAGATAACTGATCACCTGTTGATGTGTGCATACCCAAATCAACTCCAAGGGTCAGGTAATTCATTGGCAAAACAGCTGACGTGATTATATTCATTTACCTTAGTTCCATGTTGATCTATGTTGGATGTGACGGCACCCTTTTTGATGTTCTCTATCAACATATCAACAGACTCAGGAGTCCTTTATCTTAAGTAACAGATTTCGGGATTTGATGGAAGAAATCCCCGAAAATGCGCACACTGCAGTACTCTGAATGATTTGCTGTAGAAGTCTTCGCAATGAACATTGGTCTCCAAGTCCTTGATTGCATAGTTTGAACTCCATTTGATGAACGATGGCCAGATCCGCAAGTTTCACGGAGCTAAGGACCATAGGGGGTTTGTAATCCCAGTTCCATAAAATCTTCCCTTCACCGAAGCTCACAATTTCGGCCAATATGACCTAGAATACCACATAGATAGCAAAAATTGGGCTATCTTTTGTAAGTGAACAGCACAATGTGTTCCTCCCCCACGCGGTCTTGATTTCCAGAGCTCTCTCAAGGGGTCTGTTCACATTGAAGCTAACAAGAATTCGCATTCATATTCCACTCGACGAACTTACCTAGATTGTTTCCAATATACCGTGCAATCTCCTGTTTCGACCTGCCAAAAGAGAGGTCATGAACTACGACATGAAGGCCACTGGAGTCGGAGACTTCCTCAATGGGGCAGCGGATAACGATCGAGATTTCTGTCAAAATGCTAAGGACCACTTTCTAAAACTTCCTTCTTTTCCACTGGGTGATTAAATTGCATGCAAAATCAATCATCCCCATTCTTGCTTGATCCCTTTGAGAGGGTTGATTAGACATTGTAATGAGTTCTTCCAAGGTTTCAAAATTCACTCCCCAAGGTGTAAGAATTCGTCCCACCAGAAGCATTTCCCAATTCGAAAGCGTTAGGTTCCATGCGCTCTGGGTTATGGTTATCCTATTTTCCTCGTCTTCTGTAAGAGTCGGAGCAAAGATAATGTCCGCAAGAAATCCTTCCATTCTAGAGCCTCTATTGAAACTGCTTGCTGATTTATGAATTGATGGAGATCAGTAGCCCTAAATAGGGACACAGAAGCTCTCATTCTCATTCGAGAGAAATAAATAAATCATGTCGTAACGTTGACATACTAATCACTCTTATAGTTCAGAAAATTATTGTCAGGAAGTCAATCTGTTCTCTCGCTCTATTTCTATCTTTTTGATGTTTAATGGAGGTCCTGATTCAATCGTGCCTCGTAAATTTCTTAGTGATAATTTCCCCATTGGCAGACTTCCAAGAAATTTGTTACTGGTTTTACGGTAAAGTTAGTTGGAATTTTTCCTCGTCAGTGTATCTCCTTTGAATTGAATATTTCAATGCCTTGCCAACACAAGCTTCCCAACTTCTAATTTTAAATTTTCACCCCAAGTGAATTAGGGCAGGTTTGTTTTAAAATTTAGATATATTTTTAATATTTTTATTTTAAAAGTTAGAGAAAAATAGATAAAAGTAAAAGTCATAATAAGTGAGTTTTTAGGGAATTGCAAAACAGACATATGCAACTTCTTTTGGCCAAACATCGCCATTTTAAGAACAAAGCCTCTATTCAAGTCAAAACAAACACAGGCAAATTCAAGGCTCCCCTATTATTCAAAACCACTAGTGAAGCGGAGAAATAGGACCCAGACACCAGGTTCAACACAGCTAAACGGCAACCCACAGGGTACAATTAGACAACTCATTTTGCTCCGGAGGTTTAAATTTGAGCACAGGGTTGTAATCAAAGAAGTTTGTAGGTTTGAGCTCGAAACCAAGAGTGATTGTTGGCATGATCGGAAAATCTTCAGAGCAGGGAACATGATGAACTCCCATCGTGTACCATACCACAATGTCTTTGTTCTCTATTTCCCTGTCCCTGTACAACAATTATAACTCACATTTTCAGAAAAATACGAAGTAGGAAATATTCAAACTAACCAAACGGCACCAGTTGACAATACCTCAAGCTCCACGTGGCTAAGTTATCGTCCCCGTGACTCTGATCAACAAAGACACCTCCAGCCCACTTTTCAGATTTGTTGTAGGGTGTAACCCAGATGTTGTACTTTGTAAAGGCTCCCCTTTTCTGGGGATAGTCATTATTGGACAGAAGCCGATTTACCACTGATCCGGGGACCAATTTGTAGCTAACATCGTTCCCCACTTTTGTCTTCTTCCCAGGATTGCTGACGAGAAATTCGGTCTCGCCCGAGCCGAGATGAATCTTGCCATCAAACTCCCTCTTCGCAGTCTCACTAACAGCACTCCAATAACTTCTCCTGGGTGACCTGTTATCTTTCACATCCACAGGCTGCAACTTGGACTTGACGAAGGAATTAGTCTCCCCGTCGACGTCCAAGTCCAAATGGAAAATAAGAAAATGATCGTGGTCGGGCCCAAGAACGTTCTCCGCTAACAGTGTGCCATATTCTTCGCGCTTTATTTGATCTTTGTGCGTGTAAGGTGAGCCTCTAACAGCTAGCACACCCGATAGTCCCGCCTGTTGTGATGTCATGAAGAATCAAAATTACACGAGAACGCTGTCAGTGGGATTGAAGGGATATATTTATTTGGTTAAACTTTAATACTTACAGTGACTTTAATTGAGCCTGTTTGCTTAAATTCCCAGTCAATGATATAGTCGTAGTTCGCAACGGTTGAAACCATCCTCACCACCAAACTCATATCGGGTCTGGATTCAGTAATCTGCAACAGCGCACAAACAATAACGGTTAAAATTGAACAATAAAGATTTTTGACAGATGAAAATGGAGAAAAGTCCACGAAGATACTCACCACGTCTCCAAGGGCGGCTTCCGTATGCCGCCACATGATATCTCCAGCATTGCGTTCAAATATGCAAAACACGTTTGATACTTTAACAGGTGTTCCATCGTGCCAGGCGAAATAGCCATCGAGAAACACTGCATTTTCCGGACAATCCCTCAAGGGTTGAAGTGGCACAGCGGACTGCCCAAATCCAAACTCGCCATTATCCAGAAACGTTCTGTAATACCATTCCTCAGTCAAGTCCATATAAGGGACGAAAAGTTCGGACACGTAGCCTCTGTACATCACTCGACGATATCTCTCTTGGTCGTGATCATACACAGAAGCAAGTGATATGATAGGTCCGCTTCTCACGTCAAATGCCAGATGGAACTCCCAACTGGCCCACCTGAATAATTTCATAAAATTAATCCAAAGCAACAATAAGCCTCACTTTAACAAAAAATACGGCTGTTCTTACCTTATAACGCTCCCGTCGATAGTGAAACTTGGTCCATTTGGCTGCAACATGCGAATGGCATTCAAATTGTTGTCGAATGTTGAATCTTGCGCCGACTCTCTATAATCTTTTCCCTCGGCTTTAGGTACTGGAACCACTATCCGATCATGGTACCTTACAATCTTCATCTCGTCAAGATCCACCGTAATAGTAATCCCCTCCACGGGCCTCATGTAGAAATTGACTGTACCATTTACGTAATAGCACATCAATTTGACAACCCGATCACTCGTCTCATCCCCATACCAGCCCACAGTGTAACTCCCACATAAAACTTGATCTAAATTCAGGCCCCTTTTCTCAATGGAGGCTATGAAAGGTGGATATGTTCGAGGCAGCTGACTCGCAGCCACTTGCTCCCCAACTGTGAGCATTGGATAGCCATGCCCCACAAATACTTTGTCCCCAGTAACAGTGCTCTTGGCTAAATTGACGATGAGTTCGTGGCTTTTCGATTCAACACGAACTATCACATACGCCTGGCGATCTGGGAGTTCACTGGTTTGACGGGTAGATTGCCAGGACAAGACTGCTGCTTTGTCAGGCTCCTCCAAGCCGACGTAGTGGAAGGACGCATTTGGGTACAAGCTCTTGACTACGGTTTGCACTTGAGTTTGCTCTAATGGAGTGAGAGGGTCTAACGGATGAGTAGCAAAAGAACAGAAGACTAGTAAAAGTAAGAAGGTGGCGACGGCAATGAATTTCTCCATTGCTGGCTGCGTTGTCTGAGTGCTAATTGTTGGTTCAGAGGCTTATTCGTGAGACGTATTTATAATGAGGATTGGCATTGTTTGTATGGACACCGGAACCAAAAATATTAACTCCTAAAATGTAATTGCCGTATAATTGGGCACCAAGTTTTCGAACAAAGATTGTAGATAAAAAAAGAATAAAAACTGAAAATATGTTTTAAATACATCGCAAACCGTGACGTTTTAAAATTGTAAATGAATTATGTCAGTAAATTCATTTGGGCTACTTCAATTACCTTAATTTTAGAAGCAAAAGTACGTTTAATTTATTTATATAATGTGTCCAAAAAACTTATAATTTTTTGAAGGGTAAATGTCATTTATTCTCAGCTACACACTATGTATGTTCTTTCTTTTTTTTTTTTTTGTGAATATATGGAGAATATTCAAATATCGTTTTAGAAATGTAAAAATGTATTCTTGAAAAGAATTACAAGGTTCTTTATTCCATTTTTTTTTATGTAACAATTGTGGTTGGCTTAGGAGATTGCATCGTATTCATCAACCTAATTGACGAGCCGATTCGACTTTTTGTAAATTATTCTAAATTTGAAACACGAATTTCAAAGTGCATAAGAATTCTATTATAGCTAATGTGTTTTCAGGTATACATACTTGAATTATTAATTAATATCTTGATATGATTAAATATCACTTATCTCAAAAAAAAAAACATAATGGCAAAATCTAAATACCGACATTTTATTTTTTTTACAAAAAATTATTTATTTTTTTTAGTAAAATTAATATTGCAAAAGAACCAACCCCGTCCCAGAGATCTGCATTTAATATCCCAGTACACAAGTCAAATACCATTAATGAGCGATTTAACTTTTATATTTCCTGTGAGATGTATGTTCTAGAAAACACGCGAATTGGGAACCTGAAGTTCACCGCATCACTGCTGACAAAGGCCTCATCTGGGAATTTGATCCATGTCTTGGTCATGCTTTTCTTTATTGGCTTTTGACGTAAAATATAAATTTTATGAAAATTAAATCTTAAACTATTAAATACTAAATTGCAATGCTTATCACTCAAAATTACGTGAACTAGAATATTCACGGGAAAATTGTAATGTGCTTTATAAGTACTGGTTATTTTTATTTATATCAAGATAATCTACAAGTGTTTTATATTTTAGATCATTTTATGAACCTTGCAGAATTATATTATTTATCCGTGAAAGAAAATGTTGTCTAGATATTTTAATAGGTTCATTATAAGTAAAAAAGTAATAGATAAAATAAAGTAAACCTTAAAATATTAATGGGTAATTAGGCTGCCTTACTTTAGCGTTTGAACTAAATACAAATGCATCCTTCAAGTTTTACAAATTATAATGACTTCTCCTATATTGAACATATTGATCAAAATTTTGTGAAAATTGATGAAATGTTTAAAATGCCTAAATTACAAAAATCTCCCTTGTGTCAATTACGTTGGACGAATTCCAACAAAAATTAATGAATGATCTAAATGTCTATAGTCCAAATGAAGAAAGTATAAGAAAAAAATAAATTTAAAAATTGTGAAATGACTTTTTACTTTCTTAAGTACATATTTTTTATTTTTAGGATGCCAAAAATATAAATATTTATTTTTATACCCTTTTATAAAACTTATTTTTAAATAATGTATATATTTCAAAAAATATATTATAATATCTTAATTGGAAGATATTCTAAATTAATATTTTTTAAATTTTATTAAATTGAAAATTTTATTTTATGGCATATAATTCTTAAAATATATATTTTTGTGATTCAAATAATATATTTGGAATAAGTTACAAATTTGGAATTTTTTAATCTTTATAAAATATAAATCTTTATTTTTCATTTTTAGGAAAGTTTAATATTGAAAATTTAATTTATTTTTACGAGTTAGAAAACAATTTTTTTTGCTTTTATAAAATAAATCTTAAAAATTAATTTTCTGTTTTAATTATAAATTAGAAATCATTTTGCTTGGTGAAAATAAATATTAGAGGTATGCCTTTGTTATAAAATGTGTAAAATATATAAAAAAATTAAAAGTACAAAATTATTTAATAAAATATAAATTATAAATATAGAAATATTTATTTTTTAATTTATTTTCTAAAGATCTTAGAAAATTTATTTTCTACCTTGTAAATTCTAAATTTGAAATATTAATTTAAAATTTTTAATTTTTCTAAAAGGTTGAAGATCAAGACTTATATTTTCTAAAAAATATAAAATTCAAATTTTATAATATTTCTCAACAACATTATCATAATAATATAAAAATATATATTTTACGAAATTATAATGAGATAATAAGTTTGGACTATTTATATAATATCTCTTCAGAAAACTTTGGTCAACTTACACTAAAGTCAACTGAGGTTCATATAATTCCTCTTGTTCGATATTAAATAGGGTCATATAAATCTCGTTACGCTGATGTAATTATTTTCTAGTCACTCACTTATGAAGAGACTAAATTTTTAGCCGAAAAAATAATTTAAATGAGGAGGGCCATTATATATATCCCTAACCTCGAAGGTGGTGTAATTCTCCCAAAAATTAAATTTAATTGAGAATAGTAGTTACTATAATTTTTATTTGTATAGACTTGCGTTTTTGTAATTCTCTTAATCATTAGTAAATAATGATATAAAAATATTTAAGATACTCTAAGGTTTTTTTGAAAAGGATTGAAATAGGTTAATTTTAATTCATAAACTATTTTACTAATATGTCGAGTAACAAGTTTCAATGCAAAGCCGTGGTGCCAATTAAGTAATTAATTGCCCATTTCGTTTGCTATATTTTGCATACAGACTAAGTGAAACCAAAAATGGTGGAAATTCAGGGTGGTAAAGAGATTAATATTTCTAAACAGCTAACACAAATAAAATGATATTTTTGCATTGCATTTCTTTAGAAATATTTAAAATTTTGCTTAAATTTTGATTACCTGTTCATCTTTTCTTTCTTTCATTCTTTCTTCTTCTTCTTCTTTTTTAAATCAATATAATGAATTAATGCAGATTATCTAAGTTTGATATTTTACTTTTATTTCAATTGATTTATCTTAGTTTGGAATTGGATGCATCTAAAGACATTGAGATGGTGAAATAATAATCTATTGCTGATAGAGTTAGCCCCCGCGAAGTGAAGTGGTGCAAAATATATCAGTCCACATTCGATGATATTGACTAACAAATTGATGCCCAACTTTTTATTTTCAATAAACAAATTAATAACTAAAATTGCCCTTATTCTAGCTTTATATATATATATTAACATGTAAACCATAAAAATATAAAATGTATACCTAAAACATTTCTCAAAAAAGTAAAAGAAATTTGATAATAAGAAATAAAATTTAGAAATTTATACTTTCAAAAACGTAAAATATAAAATATTATTATTACATAAAAGTTAAAAGTTTTAAGTTATATGATTTTTAGAAAATATAAAATATTTTGTATTTTTTAAAATAAAATTGAAGATAAAATGGAATTTTTGTATAAATTTTTTGTTGAAATCATCAGTTTTCAACATTCCATTCATTAGATGGGCTTATCTATTAATCATAAATTTAATTGAGGAAAAGTCCTTGTAATTTTCTACACTTGAGGGGCAAATCTGTGAAATATCCAGATTTCATAAGATAGCACTATAATTTCTCCATCCTTTGGTCAATGGTAAAACGACCATTTCATGTGATTTTATCCTAAGTCCATCAACTTGATCAATTAAGGGAGATGTCTTTATAATTTCTCATAGCTTAAAAAAGAGTGATATATTCCTCCAAACCTTAAAAAAGGATAATGTTATTTTTCTTTATATTTTTACAATATCTAGTCTCATCGGTGGGTGAAAGATGAATGTGGGAATGGATATAAGATGCAGCAGTGCTTCACCCTATATATATGTTGCCTAAATGGTCTCTTTAAAGATTCTTCCGAACATTATATCTATACCATATTTGAGGCTATTTTTATTGTATAACATATATTTAGGGTGAATTACATTTGCACCTTCTAAAGTTAGGTTTCATTACATCTATTCCTTTTACTTCGAGAACCTATTAAAACCCCTTTCTATAACTTAAAAATATACGAGAAGGTAACTAGAGTAGACCAAATAAGCTTAATATTCTTATGTTTCCTACAAGGAAAAAAATTAAAAAATAGAAAATAAAAACAAAAAATATGAGATTACGAAAATATCTCTATTTGTATTGGCACCATATAACACTTACTACCAAGGGTATTTTTATCTATTAATTTATTTAAACTTTCAACTAGTTTGACTGAAGGATATTTTTGACATTTCATTCACATTTTCCATTGAAAAACTTGAAAGGAAGTTTTTGTGGTAATGCTATTGAATTCATAAGAGGAGTTTCGGTAGTTTTATGAAGTGGATGAGAATGGATATAATTAGACATAATCTTAGTAAATGTAGATATAATTCACCCCATAAATTTATATGTTCTTAGTTTGATATTGTGAATTGCGCTATTGCCCCTTCATTAGATTATGATAATATATTATCTATTTACACTAATATAATGTACCAAAATACTATATATTAAGAGGGAAGAATTACCTTTTGGTAGTCAAATATAAATACACTCAAACATTCCGATCTTTTTGAATATTTATTTCTCTCTTTTCTTTCATATTTAATTTACTTTATTTCTTTAGATACGTTTTCTTTTCAAACATTTCACTCCTCTCTCATTTTATATAAAATTTCTAATACAATCTTAATTTTTAATTATTTTATTTTATTTTTTAAAACATGAAAAATTGTATTTTATTTTATTAATTATAAATTTATATAATTTCTTAAATTATGCATGCACGTAGCATGTGCTAATTTTACTAGTTTTAATATTACTTCTTTTAATCAATAAATCTAAAACCTCGTTAATTTTGGTTGTTGTTAAACTATAAACTCAGTTATCCAATATCACATCTTTCAAAGATATGGACTTAATAAACGTTTTCAATTAGAGGATAATTATTTAATCTTGTAAAAGTTTTTGCAAGTGGATTTAACCCTATGGTTTTTCAGAGTTTTAGAACAACAATTATAAATAAAGTCAAGCTCGCAATATGTTCATGCTGTTATGAACAGTATTTTTGGTTTCAACCAAATATATGAACATGCATATGATCACTTTCGTTTGGAAGTGTTGGTGGACCATTTCTTGTCAACCCACCTTGCATTGCAGGGGTAAGCCTTCCTTTTTAGTCACTTTCGTGTCAAAAAAGAAAAGGTGAAATATCATTTTGCAAATACCACAAGGTTATGATTAGACAACCAACTCATGTTCTCAGACAATATTTTTACTTTATTAAATGATATTATATTTGAAAGAATTATTTTGAAGGATAAAATAAATTTGCACTTGATAAGTTGCTTATATTTCATAATCATGATTGTTTTAAATGATTATATTTATTTCACATTATCACTTTAGTATTCAACTAATTCAATCAATAATATAAGGTAAAAATATATTTCGAAGTGATATATGAAAAAACACACCTTGATTATTTATTATAACTCTCAAGAATGTTTGTCCTATAATTTTATAATTTTACACTAAGCCTCTATTATTAAAGGTTTGAATCAATAAAAGCATTTGACTAACATAAAATAAAAATAATTTGCGCTATAGTATCATTTAAAAACATAATTGAAAGGTGAAGAGTCTCCTTACATTGCACATATAAAGTATTCATACAACTTCAACTGAAAAGATGCAAGACAAAATAATATGCAATTGAATTCATTAATTATTTTTTCAAAATTCAATTTCTCTTTTGATTATGATGTATATACCACATAAAATCATTATAAAATATCAACATACGTGAGTTTAGTTTTTCTATTACCCTAGCAAACGTAGGATGTTAACAAATATTACAACAAACCAATGAATGAAAGTATGAAAAGATGTTTTCATTTATGTAATTCATTCTCTCTATAATTGTTTGAAGATAGCACTCCACAAGAATAGCAACACCGTTGATTTAACTTAACTCAGAAATAGAGAAATTTTGAGTAAGGCCTAGAGTGTGAGAAGAGCTTCATGAAATTGAAGAAGAAGAGGCTCATCTCAACATTGATACTAGCCTTACCTAATGAAGAAGGCGGTTTACTATTTATAGCGACACTAGCAAGAGTGGGTTAGGATGTGTCTAAATGTAGAATGGTAAGGTAATATAGCCTGTGCATCTGGGTATCAAAAGCCATACGAGCTTAACTGTCAGCCCATGACATGTAGTTGGTGGCGATGATATTCACTTTAAAGATTTAAAGGCACTATCTCTATAGCAAGAGATGTGAGGTACATATCAATCACAAGAGTTTAAATTATTTCTTCACTCAAAATGAGTTGAACATGAGGCAAAGGTGGTTGTTAAACTTGATCAAATACTATGACTCGGTCACAAACTACTACTCAGGCAAAACTAATCGAATTGCAAATGCTCTATGCTAAAAAGGCGCTAGCAATATGGTAGCTATGCTTATAAGGTAGTTCGACTCGCTACACTTGGAGGTCATAGAGCAGACTGAGACCGTACTCACTACCTTAAGCTTCAAATTTCCAATTTATAAAGAATTTAAGAGGTGCCAAGATTTAGACCCTAGAGTTGAAGGTGCTTAAGGACAAGGTCAAAGAGAGACAGATATAGGAGTTTCAAGTGAGAGAATATGATGTCCTATACATGAAGGGAAGACTATACGTTCCAAAAGTCATGGAGATTTAGAACAAGATTATACAAGAACTGCACCAATCCAAGTATTTGGTATACTTGGGAAGCACAAAAATGTACAAAGACTTAAAGGGGTGCTTCTGGTGGACTGGAATAAAGAGAGACGTGGTTGACTTTGTTGCAAGATGCATGATGTATCAAAGGATTAACGCTGAGCACTAAAGACTAGGAGGCTACCTCCGACCTCTAGAGATACCCGAATGGAAATGGAAGTGTACACCATGAATTTTATAGTAGGATTATCTCAAACACTACAAGGGTATGGCACCATTTGGGTAACAGTCGATAAGTTGACCAAGTCACCTCATTTCCTTTTGATTTGATCAACTTACCCCTTGGACAAACTAGCCAAGGTGTACATCAACAATGTAGTCAGACCCCACAATACCCTGGTAAGTATAGTATCAGATAGGGATCCTCATTTGTATCAAGATTTTAGGATAGCTTCTAAAAGGCCATAAAGATAAAGGTGGATTTAAGCTAGGCCATTCACCCTAAGATTGATAGACAATTCAAGAGAACGATCTAAACTCTTAAAGATGTGTTGAGAGCCTACGTCCTAGTATTCAAGGGCATTTGGAGTAAGTACCTACCCCTAGTTAAATTCTCTTACAATAACAATCATCACAACAGCATAAGGATGGCTCCCTACGAGGCATTGTATGGTTGGAAGTGCCATTTACCCTTATGTTGCAATTAAGTGGGTGAGAAGAGTAACAGGACTATAGTTGGTCCAAGTGATGGTTAAGAAAGTGTTAGAGATACGAAGGAGATTTAAGGATACTTAAGATAGATAGAAAAGGTGGCAAACCTAAAGAAGAGGCCTTTACAGTTTTATCTAGGAGAGAAGGTGTATTCCAAAATATCCACAACTCGTTGAGTGACACACTACAAGAAAACTAGAAAGCTAAGTCTGCATTTTGTATGGCCTTTTGTGATATTAAAAAAAGTATGCAAAGTAGCATACCACCTGGCTTTACCTCCAGAATTATTAATGGTGCATAATGTGTTCCACATATCCTAACTTAGGAAGTTATGAAAGAGGACCCTAAGGAGGATTCGAAGGAGGATCTGGAGTAGGACTTGGAAGAAGGATGCCAAGCTTCGGGTGTAAAGTAAGGGTCTTGAGATAGAACAAGAGGGGGGAGGGATAAGGTAAAACAAATGAAAAGGGCAAATCATTGTCAACCTACAGTGTGATTGTTACATTTCTTTTGTTTTGACGATGTTTGGAAAGCAATAATAATATTTCCTTTTTATTCAATAGTATTCCTTTTAATACTTTTTTCCATTCATTGCGCAATAGTAAAATACTTGTTAATTGTGGAATCATGAAAATAGCCAATGAATTTTCTTATGTAGGAAATTAGAACAGCATTTGACTATCCACCACCTCCACTTTCTACACAACCATAGCTGTAGCCACATATTGGCTAAATGGGCTTGAGATAGGGATATTTGGTTGCCATAATCATAGTGGTGGCGCAGCTAAATAGCAAACCCCTACTCCATCCTCTAGCCATTACAAGGCCTTTAAGGAGGGCCCATGTGTTAACATTCAACAAGTCACATGACCTTAAGGTAATGTAGAAATGGCTCAAGAAAATAGAGGATACCTTTGAGTTGTTAGAAGTTTTAACTGAAGTGTGACCTATAGTGGTGGTGCCCTTTCTGTTGGGCAAAGCAACACTATGCTAGGAGGGAGTTTCTCTTATATTGTTAGAGGAAGAATCAATTACATGGAATAGGTTCCTGGGAAGCATTCTTCAACCAATTTTTCCCTAATGCCATTCAGTTGTAGAAAATAGTAGAGTTTAACAATTTGGTCCAAAGGCCAAACATGACAGTGGTGGAGTATTCCACTAAGTTCCACACCTTGAATAAATACTCATCTATGGTAATGGTGAATCCTACCTTAAAGATGCTAAAGTTTATAAGGGGTTTGAAGAATCATCTAGAGACTACACTAGCCAAGTATGAGGTTAAGACCTTTGATGAATTTTTAGGGGCCACCATCAAAACAGAGGCAGACATTAATCGCAAAGAGGACGAAAATAGTTTGAAGTTGCCTAAACCATGTTCAAGTATAAGGGATAAACAACATGGGCACCACTAGGTTATGCCACTAGCCAATTAGTGACCTAATCAGTCAAGCAATGGCCAACTCCCACCTCAACTACCAGAATGTACTCAATGCCGTTAGGCATAGTGGAGGATATGACATGTTGTTGGTATTTACTTTAGATGCGACCAGCAGGGACACCAAGTTGCAGATTGTCTAAATAGTGCCTCTAAATCCACTAATATGAATAACAACAACAATGAAAACAATAGTAATAGTGACAATCACAAACCCAACCAGGCAAACACCAAGCCAAATGAGAATGCTAGAGTGTTCTCCATCGCTCAAGAGGAGGCACATAATGTTGAGGATGTTGTTGTAAATAACATTGTCATAAACTATTTTAATGCTTATACCTTATTTAATTGTGGTGCTTCCCATTCTCTGGTTTCCAAGAGGTTTGCTAAGTGCTTAGGAAATCCACCTATAACACTAGACTAGCTATATAGGGTTGGCACTCTTGAAAGTGACACTCTAGCGTCTAACTTAGTGTGTAAGGATTGCATTGTAAATTTGGATGGGAACTAAGAATTGAGGAACAACTTGATATAGCTTGACATATGTGACTTTGATGTGATTTTTTGGAATGGATTAGTTAGCAAGAAGCTTTGCTCACATCAACTATAGGAATAAAGTAGTTAACTTTTGCCTACCTATAGGAGACAAGTTTTCCGTTTGTGGGAGTACTAAGGATCAACCTAGTAAAACTAGCTTGTTACACTCTATAACCCAAGCAAAGAGAGCCATTAGAAAGGGACGTGTAGCTTATCTAGAGTGGGTCTTTGACATGCACAAACAAGAGTTAAGGCCATGAGAGATCTTAGTGATTAGAGAATTTTCAGTTCTATCTTAAACCACCCCTAGATAGGAAAATCAAATTGAGATTAATCTGGTGCCAAGAGCTACACTTCTCTTGAAAGCAACTTATAGGATGGCCCTAATAGAGTCAAAAGTGATGAAGTCACAGCTATTAGAGCTACTAGACATGAAACAAATCCGACCAAGCATGTTATCCTAGAAAGCCCCTTTACCATTTGTGAAGAAGAAGAATGGGAGTTTAAGGTAGTGTATAGACTATTGGGAAATTGACAGTATTACAATCAAGAACAAGTATCCCTTATCGATGATAGATGATCTCTTTAATCAACTCAAGGAGGCCAAGGCATTTTTTAAAATTGACTCGAAATCAATATGTCACTAGTTGAAAATCACTGTTGAGGGCATGCCTAAGAGAATGTTTAAGATGAGGTATGGGCACTACGAGTTCTTAGTTTGGATTAACTAGTGCCCTAACTGCTTTCATCAACCTCATGAATAGGGTGTTCAAACCTTATGTGGATAACTTCATGATGGAGTTTATAGACTACATCCTAGTCTACTTTCTTAGAGATGGAGCACATGATGAACACGTAAGGATAATCCTATAGACAATTAAGAAGTAGTTATACAATAAATTCAGCAAGTGCAAATTTTAGTTGTGAAGTGTACCATTCTTAGGACACATAATATATGAGAAAAGAGTATTAGTAGGGCCTAGGAAAGTCGAGGTAATTATGCAGTGGTTGAGCCCCAAAAAAGCAATAGAGGAGAGGAGTTTCTTGGAACTTAAAACTATAATTGAAAATTTTTCGAAGGGTTTACTAGAATAAAAACACCATTGACTCAACTTGCTCAAAATAGAGAAAGTCTAAGTGGAGCCCAGAATACGATAGTAACTTTACAGAATTGAAGGAGAGGTTAACCTCAGCGATGATACGAACCTTACCTTATGAAAAAAGTGGATTCATTATTTATAGTGATGTTAGTAGGAATGAGTCAAGATGCATCTTAACGTAAAATGGTAAGGTAATAGCCTATGCATCTAAGTAGCTAAAGCTATACGAGCTTAAATGCCCTACTAATGACTTGGAATTGGCAATGGTGGTATTCATGCTAAAAATTTGAAGGCACTACCTTTATAGCAAGCCATGTGATATATATAGTAAGAGTTAAACATGATACAAAGGTGCTTGTTAGAATTGATCAAAGATTATGGCTTGGCCATAAACTACCACCTAGGCTAAGCGAACCAAGTTGCGGATGCTCTAAGTTGAAAAGGCATTAGTGTTATGGTGGCTATGCTCGCAAGGCAACTCGACTCGCTATATTTGGAAGTTGTAGAGTATATTGAGGTTTACTCATTACCTTAAACATTGAACCTCTAATTTACAAAGAAGTTAAGAGGTCCTAAGATTTACATCTAAAGTTAAAGGCCCTTAAGGGCAAAGTTAAGGAGGGAAAAATACAAAAGTTTCAAGTGGGAGAAGACAACATTTTGTACATAAATTGAAGGTTATATGGTTTGAAGGTCATGGAGATCTGGAACAAGATTGCATAGGAAGCACACTAATCTAAGTTTTTTGGTACACCTAGGGAGCACAAAGATGTACAAGGAATTTAAGGAGAACTTCTAGTGGATTAGAATGAAGAGGGATGTGGACAACTTCATAGTAAGGTGCATGACATGTTAAAGGATTAAGGCTGAATGCCATTAACCAATAGGCTATCTCCAATCTCTAGAGATACTTGAATTGAAGTAAGAGTGTATCACCATGGTAGGACTACCTTACATAGCAAAACAGTATGACGCCATTTCGATAATAGTTAATAGGTTGACCAAGTCAACTCATTTCCTTTTGATTCGATCGACTTACATCTTGGAGAAGCTAGCCAAGGTGTATATTAACAATGTAGTCAAACTCTATGACATTTCGCTAAGTATAGTATCAGATAGGGATCCTCAATTTGTATTAATATTCTAGGATAGCTTCTAAAATTCCATAGAGAAAATGGTGAACATAATAATGGCCTATTTCTCCCAGACTGATGGATAATCCAAGAGAACAATCTAAACTCTTGAGTATATGTTTAGAGCCTGCATCCTAAACTTCATGGGGACTTGAAGTGAGTGCCAACCCTTAGTTAAATTCTCTTACAACAATGGGCATCAAAGTAGCATAGCGATAGCTCCTTACAAGGTGTTTTATGGCTAGAAGTGCTCTTACCTATATGTTGGGATGAATTGGGTGAGAAGAGACTAACGAAACTAGAGTTCATCCAAGTGATAGTTGAGAAAGTGTCGGTGTATAAAGGAGACTCAAAAAGGCATACAATAGATACAAAAGTAGAATAGACCTAAAGTGGAGGCCTTGATAGTTCGATCCAAGAGAGAAAGTGTACTTAAAAAATCCCTTAACTCGTGGATCGATGTGTTATGAGAAGACCAAAAAGCTAAGTCTACATTTTGTGGGGCCCTTTGAGTTATTGGAAAAATTAGACAAAGAGGTGTACCATCTGGCTCTACCTCAAGAACTATCGAGTGCACACAACATTTTTCATGTATCATAACTCAGGAAGTACATACCAGAGCTAAATCATGTGTTGGAGCCTGAATCCTTGACCATTAAGGAAGACCTATTATGAGGAAGTTCTGATAAAAATAGTGAAAGAAATAGGTGTTACGGACCAGAACCAGTCATATGTAATGGTCTAGTGGTCAAACCATATCAAGCACAAAGCCATTTTGGAGCCAGAGGAAGATATGAGAACCCGCTATCTATACTTATTCTTTGAGTAAGACACTCTAAGTTTCGATGACTAAATTTATTGTAAGGGGGAGAAGACGTAATAACTGACCCCTTCACTTATAAAAAGCCATAAATAAAATTAAATTATCTAATTATGTACTTATCAATTATTTATTTATCTTTTATGGTATTAGGAGAATAAAGAGGGCTAGTCTACAATGGCAAGAATAGAAGATACAAAATAGACCTTAACCAAATCATGCCATGTATATTAGAGGAAAATTTGGACATGATTAAGGCTGATTTGGATTGAAAAAGGCATGATTTTGGGAGAATCATTGCAGGAGGGAAGTTGCCAAATTAAGAGGGTCCGCCCCACCTTCAATCCACATATGTTACCCTAAGTATAAAAGCATTGCTAGCCAAGGTTGTTGGAAATTTTTGCATTCTTCCACCCTCACACCACACCCTCCTAGCCAGCTACAAGAGTGCAAGAAGTACAGGATGAGTTCTTGTGCTACTTCAAGGTAAATCTCCCAACAAAGCCTTGTATTTGATACTGTTATGTAAGGACATAATATTCCTAGACCTTGGAGACACTATATAGAAACACTTCATGCATATATATTGGTTTTATTTGAACATATATATAGAGACTTATACGTGAGTGCATAAACATAAAGGAAATCACATGGACTTCACTTATTCAAATCTTACATGCATTCCCAATGTATTCTTGTTATTACATCACAATTCCCCATAATCCTATTAAGCCACATTAAACATACATATAAACATGTTTATCATATGTGTCACCATTTAATATAGCCTTAAAACTAGAACCCAAACCCCTAAAACATTTAAAAACATGTAAAAATTTGATTCTAAATAGCTCCCCTAGGTTGATTGCTTGACCCAAGATCAATCACGGTCGATCCAAGTGGTACAGTTGATCTAGGTGGTACTAGGTCGATTATGGAGGCCATGATCGTAAAATACAAAAAAATTTTAGAAGTACTATATTATTTAATAAAATATAAATTATAAATATAAAAATATTTATTTTTATATTTATAAATTTTAAATATGAAAATATAAATTTAAAATTTTTAATTTTCCTAAACAGTAGAAGATAAAAGCTTAAATTTTCTAAAAAATATAAAATTCAAATTTTATAATATTTTTCAACTATATTATCCAAACAATATAAAAAGGATATTTTATGAATTATAATAAGATCATTACAGTATTCTCCCTTGAGGTTGGGACTTTTTATATAACATCATCACAAAAAAAATTGGTTAACTAATCTTAAAGTCAATTAAGAATAAAATTAAATTTTAACATGATTTTTTTGTTGACGTTATTGTTTTTCGACCACCCACTTACTGAATAGACTAAAATGTTAGTCGGAAAAGTAATTTAGGACAGGTCATTATAATTCCTCTTACTTAAGGAGATATCATTGTATATACTTCTAACATCAAGGAAAGAGGTTGTAATTCTCTGTTAAAATTACTACAAATTCTAAGTCTATTTTTTTCATATTATAGGTGTGTCTCCTTTGACCCGAGAGCACTGCAATATTGCTACACTATCATCACTCTGTGAGATTTATTTCTTGTATTTGTTTAGTTTCTACGACGTAGAACATGTTTCCTCTACTAAGTTCAAAGATTTAAGCTTGATTTTTGAGGAAAATCAACATAATCTCATTCCAACAGAGTTGTGGGAGTCCAACCACGAAAAGAAAGGTTGAATTCTAGCCGGACGTATGTTTATCACCCAGTTTGATTAAATTTGACGGCATATCATTGACGTTAACTGAGGCGTTAAATTTCGTCAAGGCCATCTCATTGACATAATTGGATTTGCGCACCCTTTCTTAGTTGCCTAGACCAATATTCCTCACCCATTTTATTCGTAGACTTTATTTAACAACGATCAATCCGCAAATGGAGGAGCCACTTGGCAATAGGCTTGGCCAATTTATGGAACATTCAAGTCTAACCTAGATCAGTTCACTTAAACATAAATTAGTTGTTGAAACAGACACTCAAAAGTTGATGTTTGAAGGATAAAAAATTAATTCAGACAATTACCTGTGACCCCCTTGCCATCTTCTGCTATTTGTGGTAAAATTGAGCTTGTTGATCCGCAATGTGATCTTCAAAACAAAGAGTATTTTACTCATATTGTAACCAGCAAACTCTTTGGTCATTGAATGCGTGGACTACCATCTTCACAGTGATGTAATATCCTAGAGATTTTAAATGAGAACATTATGCAAATGATGGCACTCCACAATTCCATTTATATTACACCCCGGGATTAGGGGGGAGCTCTCATCCAATAATTAATGGCACTTAGATTTTTGGAGGTTTTTAAATCCCTAGTCACACCAATGTTTTAAAAATCAAATTAGTCTATCAAATTGAAAAATTTATCAATTTAAGGGTTATTAATTCAACTGGTAGTTCAACTATGGTCAAATCATTAACGTAATATTTATATTATAAAAATTAATTAATATATTAAAAATATAAAATAATGAATATTAAGGAAAAAATAATCGAACGTAATATTGGTCATTTTTAAATACTATTAATAATTAAATATATTGCACTTATACAATAAAAATACACAAAAATAAAAATAATAAATATTAATTCAATAAATAAAAGACAAAAATATATGAAAAATAGATATTATTAAAATACTTAATCCAAATATAATAAAATATTAATAAGGTCCCATACATTCAATATATGTCTAAGTAATATATTTAATATATGTTTAAGTAAAAATTTACTAAATATTTTGAAACACAATTCATTTGATTTATGAAATTTTCTTTATGAAGAAAATGAAATCGAAGATATATTACAATAAACAAATGAAATTTGAATTAAGAAGAAGAAAATTAGGATTTAAAACTCTATTTGTTTATCATTTTAGATCATTTGGTTCTCATGAATTCAATCGCAATTTTATCCGATTTTACTCAATTTTGTTACAATTTCAGTTTTTAGGCCCTGCCCAAACCTTTTCTTTTGATCGGTCAGCAGTTCAACTAGTTCAATAAATCAGGACCCTAAAATGATAGAGAACACGTTCAAAATTGGAGAAATTTAAGTGGGAAGTCAAGGACCCACGTGAGAATGGAACTCTAGTTTTTCCTAGGTCATTGTGAGGAGAAAAAGGAAATCCCAAGAAACTTCCACTTCATGTTCAATAGATGGGAGCAAGAGAGGCAAACTAACTGTATCTAACTGCATCTAAATTCCAATTGATGGCCAATTTTTCTTGCTTGATGATGGATGTAGCATTTAAATCCTATTGAGAGTTGCAAGTTACATGGCTTAGTATTGCCAAACCTTGGAGGCCTTGGACAAGTTAAGAACTATAAAACTTATTTCGGTTTCATTACCTTTCCCTAGTCCTCTTGATGGAACTAAAAGTTTAGCTAGAAAAGTTAAGCATTTACAAAGGAGATAAAACATGTTTGAGCTATCAATGGATACAATTGGCAAGGGGGAGAGGTTTGGAATTTTTCTGGACAAAATCAACAACGGTGTCCCTTCTCAACCCATCTAGAAATCAAAATTACATTCAAGTATAACTAGATAAATGACACTAAAATTCTGATATTCACATGTTTTCATGCAAAAAATAAATAAATAAATAAAGGAAAACAAGCTTAACAAGCAAATGCTAGACTTGGAATCTACTTCATCAACCAATATCTTTCTCTTTATTTTCATAATTTGTATGTGATAATTTTGACTTGAAATTTCCACACTATGAAAGGAGGCATCTCCCAAAACCTATGTGGCCTTAATCCATTTAGACAAGCACTGTTAGGTTGTAATTTGTACATTTATTTTGCATATGGTGCTCTGATATTTGCTTAAACTAATTAAGATGACATTACATGTGTGAAGAATTTCCCTTAGTGCTTCGCAGAGGGGTCTGGCTTAGTAATCTATTCTCAAAAATCACATTGTGTTGGTACGTACATGACATAGGATACGAGGGTAGGGCTAAACCAAGCATTATGTGTCAATTAAGTGGTTAAATGTATATGTTTACCTTTGGTCATTAGGAAAACTATGATTGAAATATTTGCAAATTTGTGAGAAAGCTTGGAGAGAATGAAAATTTATATCAGTTGTTGGCAGAGAAGTCCTCATAAAGTTGTGTTGTAATAATTTCTAACTTATGCACTAAATTATTTTCAGCTTCTTGATCCTTTGATCTCTAAACTTCAAAGCATAGCAATTGACTAGCAATGGTTAATAAATGATATCTTCAAAAAAAAGTTGGTTCAGATTATATCAATGTAAAGGGATGGGTGGATTAGGATTTCGAAATTTAAATCCTTTTAATCTCACTATATTTGCTAAGCACGTATAAAGATTGGTACCATGCATGGTAGCCTTTTCATAAAAGAACTCAAGGTTATAATTCACCCACGCACCTGCATTTTGTAAGCAAAACATGGCTTTAACCCTTTCTTCACCTGCATGACCTTACTAAAAACCCGTTTTGGCATTGAAGTAGGCTATACTTGACGAGTAGGCTCGGAAAAAACAATTTCAATATGGAAAGATAGATGAATACAAAGCTGCACTATCCTAAGCCCACATCTTCTTCCAATTCCCCCTTGATGATTTAACTGCGAGTCACTTCTCATAGAGGGATGTTAGGTAATGGGATGCACAATTCTTGCAAGAGATTTTTAACTGGATGCACATTATGTACAATGGTGTTGTATAAGAATTCACAATTAGCGTTGTAACATTAGTACACACGTGTAAAACAGAAAAAAAAAAAAAGAAACACAAAAGAAAGATATCACCCCATATGTTTACATAATTTGGGGTCCAACTCCTATATCCACCACGGGCGCTGGCCCACTTCAACCCATACACTCTTCAAAGAAAATCGTAAGTATGTCAATTTCAAACAACACTTTTGCCTCACTCACACTTCATTTTAGTCAAGCACTCCCTTGACCTCACCTTGTTGGTTCAACTCTTAACAACTTAATCATTGTTAAGTACCTAACCAAATTACCCTTTAGCTTCAACCTGATGTGTGTGTGTGGGCATTTCACTTTTTTCTTAGCCCATACTCTTATGGTACGTACACCCAAGCCTTGAGCAGCTCCTCATCATTTATGCACGCTATGTATCATCTAATCCCATGAAAATAGGCTACAAATGGCCATATGATTATTCACATAAATTTTGCTGCTGGAATTTTCCAGATCATCAGGTTGTTTCAGCAACTATTCAACAATTTCGTTTTGTCGTGGAATATCATTCCAAAGTCGACTTGATCCACAATCATTAATCCAATGTTACTGATTTGGTCAACTTATAACTCGTTGATCTTTTCCACTTTTATAAACTCAAATACTCAAGAAGTAGATTTAATCAAATCTAACAATGTTGTTAAGATCATATGGATAATTTCCACCTATTCTTGTGCCATTTATGTATCGACTCATCACTAATGTTTTAGCATTTTTATCAATTATTCTTACCCTAGACAAGTGAGGCTGTCATCAGATCTTCAGCGGGGCACTTTGTCAGAGTGGAGTGGTTCAATGAGAGTCGGTTTAGGGGAATCAAGTCTAATTTAATGAAGGGGCAATTTATTTGATTTCTACTCCCTTGCTGGGCCCTGTGGGGAAGTAGTAACGCAACAGCTATCGAAAAGACTGAGCACATTCTGCTCCGACTCATCTGTTTCGCCCATGGCTTTTTTAAAGATGATTTCACAACACTCTCTGAAGCCAACTCCAAGAGTGGGAAGAACTGAAACCACCTCTGGGGTGCGTAATGTCAGCTTCAATGCTGCTCTCTTAAGTTGTAATGCTGGTGCAGGTGCTGGCTTTACTACTAGAAATCGATGTGGTCGATGTTTGACTTCGAAGAGGGGGCATTTTAGCTTTTGCTCAAGTGCAGAGCACGCGACAATGCTCGTTGCTTAAAATATATATTCAATATATTTGAAAAATATTTTGTATTTTTTACTATATTTTTTTGTCTTACAATTGTTGCCTTCTGCATAATTTTGTAAATAACGATTTTTCTTCTATGTAAACTCTTCAGTTATCTAATATATTCAAATGACCTTTGATTTTTTTAAAAAAATTCAAATTTAATTTTGGATTAAAATTATTTTGTTATGTATTTTCTTGATTTTTTGAAATATTTTTATATTTTAATTAATTATTTAGATTTATTTTTCCAAATAATATATTTCTATTTCTAATAATATATTTTAATTCTGAATATATTTTACATTTTAATATAATATTTCACATATAATTCCCTTCGTCACATAGAGTTTTGTGTGACGCTTGATTTTGAATAGGAAGACATAAAAGAACGATCTTCAATCCAAGAACCAAGTAGGAAATTGAAATGATGCATGAACATAGATCCAATTCTTCATCAATTCAAAGCATCTCCACCTTACCTGAAAGTACGAACGGCATAACACAACTACTACGGATAGAAAGACAAATAGTACAAACACTAAAATTTGAAATATAGATTCATTAATTCCACTCTCCACACTCAACCCTACTGGATCTTGGAATGTAAAACACCAAATAGACCTACTTAAACAAAAAACAAACCATTAATCTAGCATCTAAGGTTACTACCAGGGTCGACTCGGAGTTGACTACAATAGTCCCTGTAGTACTGAACTCGGGCACTGACCGTGCTTGGATTTGCTCCATCGCATTCCTTGGGACCATTAATGGCACGAATAGTGGCCCCAAAGCCCCGTCCAGAAGTCATGATCCCATGGCACTGATTCATCCAAAACCACAGGGCAGTCTTAATGAGACTACACGGTCTCGGGCCACAATTTCGGGGTTGTTGAGTCCATCAAAGCCTATGCTTTGTCCAGCTGCTCCATAGTTGTAGTTCCACGACAGTTGTATGGGACCTCGGCCGTAGTAACCCTTGCCTGTTCTGCATGGATACTCTGTGTTCTGTCTGTCACAGTATTCTGCCGCTTTCGATGGTCCATTCACTTCCTCTATGTGACACATATCTAAAAGACAAGCTCCATGTCATTTATACGTTTAATGGATAAGGAAACATTTTTGAAGTTGATAAACCATTCAATCTTGTTGAAGCCTCCGCAAGTTGAATACATGAATGCAAATGAAGAAACTTAACAAGTTGACGAATAATTTCGTTTCTATGCCAATTCAAATTGAAAGTAATGGTGTAACTGATAGACACTACTGAAAATAATAGTTAAGATTGTTATCTTAATTTAAGCTGACGAGGTATTGTTCAAGCGCTTCATAGGTTTTGAGTCCTAACCTAACACGTTTTTGGGCTATTTGTTCAAAGCAATGAACAATTGAAGGAATATTAATAAACTATTGCGACTGGATAAGGACTTGACTTGAAAGAACGAAATTGTCTGCAGAGAGATGACAACACAATCGATTAGATGCAAGTACCGTTCGTGTTTTATCGGAGACGTTTGTTTTTCTTCCTTCGTATCAAATGTTGTGTAGACGAAAAGAAAATGCAAGTGAACTAACTTACGTCCAGTTTCGTGCGTCACGTGAGCAAAAAATGCGGCAATCTCCCGCTTTGCGTCGTCCGCGGAGCCGACAGCTCCGAAGAGTGGATACGCACGGGCAGCCTCGAGAAACGCAGGCCGAGTGTAGAATCCCCTTCCGGGGCGTCCTCTGCCAGCCTGATTAGCAATCCCGCCGAAAAATGCATTATTCACAATGTCCGAAACGGAAGCCCTCCCACTGCGCTGCCCCGGCGCATGGCAAGGGCCGCTTCTGCAGCCGTGGCCGCAGTAAGTGTCGCCCGTGCCGCAGTAGCCGTACTGGCCGCAGCACTGGTTTGCTGTGCAGCCGCAGTTCTGGGCCGAAAGCCGGGCGCCCAACACCAGGGTTATGGCGAGAAGAGCGTATATGTGTGGTGAAGGTAGAACCATCTTTGGTCCAAAAGGGAAGTTATACGTTGGGTTGCTGTGGATGATTGTGGGCTGTAATTTGGGGTGTATTTATAGGCAGAGTTCAACACATGCCTGTGAGGAATGTTTGCTGTGTACACGTAAAAGGGTGAAATCAATTGACCTTGTCGATGGAGTGGACCGAGTCTTCCATGGATAGTTTCTGTCGTCCGTGCATGGCGCCTTGTTAACAAGTGAACGTTGAATGTACGATTCTCATGTAGGATAATCGATTTATAAAGTATTATTTTCTTGTGTAATTTCTAGGGTTTAATAAACTTTTAGTTTCTTTTATTCTTCACCAGAGTTAATAATTTATCTGAGGAAATTTGTACCAAAGTATTGGAGATGACCTGTTAAATGTACGAGCAAAATTCGTCATAATCATGTAATTGCTACATAAATCTTTTCTTTAACGGAAGGGAATCAATGCATCAAGGGTGGAATATTGAGTATAAACCCTATTTAAATTAGTATATACGTGTATTCATGCTGTACAAGTACAACAAAGGAAGAGTGCATGCAATTTATAAAGCTAAATAGCTCTCTGATTGGTATTTATTGCTTAAACGATAGATAATTGTAGCCTGCAGGTCATCGAGGCTAGTCATGGTGATTCTCAACCTGTCATTAACATGAGTCACAACCCGAAAAGAATTAAGTGTACTGGAACTAAGGGACTGACATTTTATACGATATGATAGCACTGAGGAAAAAAATTAATTAAGTCAATCTTTGGTTTTAGTTAGACGCATACTTTTTCAGTTTTTGACCAGTAATAACCCCCCAAACTGCCCACTGTCCGTCGCAGAAGACAATTCGATTATATTCTTAATTTTTCACGATAATCAAAAGATAGACTCCTTTCTTCTGCTGGCAGTCGTTGAAATAAGTATGTAAATAAGTAAATAGTTTCTTTCTTCAAGTTTTCATTTGTCGAACCTGCCTGTTACCATTTTGGTCTAACTATACCACCATTAATACTTACTCGTATTGTCATATTAATAAGTACAAAGTTAAAAAGTAAAAAAAAAAATCTTAATTTCATATTATTTGCCAAAGTGTCGTGGCGTGTCTTAAAGTTTAAAATTTCAGAGCCGAAGGTCTTTTTCGTGAAGCGCTGGCCTAATAAGTACCAAATTCTAAATTATACGAGATATTTTTAAAATCAACTTTTTTGTAAAAGATAAAGGAGTTTAATAAGTTCTAAAACTAAGTTACGAATGCATATTTTAAATAACCTAAGTAGAACCCAATCGTTAAGCTTAATTTATAAGATCATATAATTAATAAATTATTTTTTAAGTTTATAAATTTATTTAAAAATAAATAAAAAAGTATTTAGTAAGATCATTTTATAAGATTTTATTAAAATTTATAATTATAATTAATTATAATTTTTTATATAATAATAATAAAATTAATTTAAAGGCTGTTCACAAAATGTAATATAAGGATATTTATCTCATTTTAAATATATAAACAAAATAATGTATAAGATATTTGAAATAAGTTAAAAATAACTAATTTAACTTTTAAATAGTTCTAAACATGTTATTTTTAAATTTTATAAACTATTTTATAAAAAAAATTATTAAATACTCATAATGAATTTCTAAACTCTAAAATATTTTATAAGATATTTTGAAGAGTTTACAAACTCGTCCAAACATCTTGTGAAATAGCCAAACACCTTCTTCGTTAGATACTCGTGTCCAAGACACTTTAGACACACAGCTAGTGCATAATGCGGGCGCGCACACACATATATATAACATTAATTAATAGCGGTACGTCCAAACGAGGGAGATGATTTTGCAGCATTCAAGCAGCTGTCAACGTCTTTAATTAGTTCATATCACCACAGGACAACGTGAGCCAGCCATTTTAAATTGTATGGTAGTAGCTGGTCTTAGTGCCTAGCAGTTTTGTCTCATCAGTTTCATGCCCTGTGACATGTCATCTCATTAATTAATTATAATAATTATTTTTCTTTTCCTGGAGTTGACCTTGTCTAAGGCAAAAAGATCTTTAGCCTTAAACGAAGCATTTGAAGTGGTAGATTAATATTGGCTATACACATTAAATTTTGGAACTGTGCAACCGTGAGTCTAGTAGTAGCAGATAGGTAATCTCCAAAATATAATTAATAATTCTATAATTATATTGGGTTTAGGTAAGAATTTGTGTTTCTCTAACATCATTCACTCCCGTGACTGTTTGCAATAGAAGACTTAGCCTAACTAAGAATCTTTCCAAAAACAAGGAACCAACTTACAGTAGGAGACTAGGTACTAAATTTATGTCCCCAGATCATTTCACAAGGCCCAACTTACAATTTATGGGCACCAATGACCACAGAAAGCGATATAATATAAGGACGAAAACGAAATAGCAAAACTTTCTAATGAAACAAAAAATTCATTCATTAGGTATTTAGCTGTTAGGCATTCATTCCGCGATAGTGTTTTGTTCCCCCAACCACTTTCCTCTCTTCCAAGTTGTTACCCATTGCGAAATAAACGTTTCTGCACACAGACCGAAGACCAAGTAAAGGTTCAGAATGCCCAATCGGAACGTATTGTGTCTAAATAAATAAATTGGGATTGTTTGTTGTCCCAAGTCACGTTTTCGATGACTACGTACCAGATATTCTCAGTCATTAATTTTTCCAGTTGATGCTATTTAAATATTCTATTCATTGTTGAATAATTTATATAAAGGTCAATTAATTTGCCCCCTTAAATGGGCATTTTGTACCAGGTGAAATTGCAATTTCCATCATTATATGGTGTAAAATGACATTTTTGTCCACTATTTATTGAGATGAAAATTAAAATGTGGTAATTTTTAGAAATTTCTTCAACTTGAAGACAAAAAACTCAAATTTAACGAGTATTTGTCATGTGTCGCCCATGCGACACCAAAATTTGGAGCTTTCCAACGACTTTGTCCACGCTAGCAACTGATGCAAAAGCTGACTTCTCATGTGGCTTTGGGGCATACACATTAGATAATAAAAAGCCTCTTCTAGCAGAACGGAAGGGAAGGGAACTGTGAAGAATATATAATAGTAGCAGGCATATATTGGAAGTAATGAATAAAGGCCTCTTCCAATAGAAGTATTCTGTGATCACTCGATCAAAATGATCAGGTGTGTCAAGTATGTGTGCATATATAAAATGTAAATTTGTTACGTCTTTATTTTGGATAATCATTAAGGATGTTAAGGTGTTTTTTAGTTGTCAAAATTACACTAACAAAAATAACTATATTCCTTTAGCCAATGTGAAATAAAAAAATGAGGATTAATTTGTAAATTTCTTAAATACGTTGACATTAATTAATTCTTCCAAATAGAGAGTACTCCTATAAACTCTGTAGTTTCATTCGCTTTTCTTTTCTTTCTTTTTTTTTTTTTTTTTTTGCAGTTTTCTAATATTATGTAACTTCTAAAAACCAAACCCATCTCCTACGTCTCCGAATTCCTCTAGGTAACTTGTCCCTCAAATTCATGTTTAAAGTTTAGGGTAACTTGTTGTGTCTCTCCTCCTCTCTTTTCTCTATTTTTATTTTTTTTCTCTGGAACTATATTTTATTATTGCATTTATTAAATGGATTATATATTCGTATGTGTATGTATAAAACTTTTTACACTCATCTTGAGTGTCTCTACATAGACTTTTAAAAAAGTACTTTATTTTTTTATTGATGCTTTCTAAAAAGAATTTTAAACCAGATGGAGCTACACATTCAGTATTCTTAGTTATATACTCCGGTCACGAACTTAGCATCAATGACAATTAATAAAAAGCGTTTAGATAACATACGGTTTGTGTTCTATTTTATTTTATTTTATTTTGAGCTCGGAGAGAATTTTAACGAATCAATTCAACATAAAACAAAAAATTACAACAATAGTAAACTAATGAATTAGTTACAAACAAATAACCAGAAATCGTCTAATGAATCTAGTATCCAGGAAAAACACAAGGGCAGATTTGTATTTGAGTGATTTTTAGTAATAATAAAAACCCGAGTTATGACTTCCACAGATGAAGAATACCTAATTCTTGTACATTGATCGACAAACATTCCACTAGTTCACCTTAAATGATCATGGATATCAGGGTACATGTTGTTAAGCGTTGAAAAGGAAGATCATATCATACGAATAAAAATAAGGGTTAATTATAGTACTATCTTTTTAAGATATTGAATCATTAAATATCTCTCAAGTTTCGGAAATCACTCTATTTGAAAATGCATGTGAAAAAACCCAAGCAAAACTCGTAAACTGATTATAAGAAAATCATTAAATGACCAGTTTGCTTATACTTTAATTTCCACACTTTTACGAGGGAATTTGTGTCCAATGCCCAGAAAAGTCAAAGAAAGCAAATGCAAATTCATATTCCTATACAAAATAAAAGTTCACGTAACTTGCTTTTCCTCCACATGAAAATCCGTAGTGTTATTGTGAGGATTATACATCTCATCACTCTTGCATCGCTCTAACTAAAAAACTTTTTTAGTTAGTCTGTATGATTATGTTGTAAATTGTGTTGTAACACGTAGTAACATAAACTCACACATGTAGCGAAAATTAAAACAAATACCAAGATTTATTCACGCAGTTCGTATATAACCTTTATACGTTTGCGAGGCGTTACCAAGAAAAAATCTACTATAACCTGTTTCAACTAATGTGATAACAATTCTTCAACACTAATAAAAAAATGCACTTGCCTTACCCATACTCCATTGGGTGTCAATTGGTTGATGTGTTTCTATCCTTACTCTCCAAGTAGCAAGTTTCCTTACCTCCACTTTGACAAGACTCTCTATTGGCCTGAACTCCTAACATTGATTAGTGATCCTTCTCCTCTCGAAGGTATTTTTCACTTTCATCCTTCTAAGGAAGTTCTTTAATGGTTTAATTTAGTGAAGGAATGAGACGGATGGAACTTGAATTGCATTAGGCCTTCATACTTTCTTGCTTAAAGATGAAAATAGTGCAAATCACTCCAAACTCCTTGTATGCAACTCAAGCAAACATAAGTTCTTCCTAGTAATCCATGGAGTTTTCACTTGAACAAAAAGATTCACTCAAAAATGTATGTCGCTCAATCCTTGCTTTGTTGGCCTTTCCCTTTTCTTCTCATTGAAAACATCTATGTAGGTCAGCCTTTGAAGTTGGGAAATTTCCTCTAGGAAATGCAACTAGCAAAAATGAAAATATCAGAAAAAGTCTCTTTACATGTTGCAACATGTTGTCTAACATTTTTGGAGTTCTTCATTCTTACTTATCTGGCAACCTTCAAAAGCCTTTACTAACCATAAGGAACTGAAAATCTTTTAGATAGTGCACAAAAATAGCCAGATATATTTTGATATAATCAAGCTAAGATTTGGTTAACTCTATAGATTCTCCATATCTTCCTAGTAGGGTAAGTGGACTAAATCTAATCTAATCTAATTAAATCTCCTTAGATCATTTTAATTCAGCAAAGTCAACACAAAATAATGTCCATTTGGAAGAAAAAAATCATCTAAATGATGTCACAGGATCTAGCGGATATTGTGACAAAAGATGTTGCGACATCCCCCTATCGCTAGTTACCAAAAATGCAGAATTTCTTTGTCTAATTAATCCGTCATGTAAATGCCACATTAGTAAGTTGTGGTAAGGGTAACGATAACTCGCAAACACGTGGCACAAAAATTCTCCCCCTTTATCATTATGAGACACAACACCAATGTTAGTCGTGAAATCTAAAATTGCTAGATGTAAAGTTTAAAAATAACAACAATAAGACAAGAATTCCACCATAAACTGCTAGGTTTTATTCATAATAGTTGAAGGAAAACTTGTTGCATTACATGTTGTAACTTCCACAGAAGTCCAGTCACATTAATCTCTACTTGTAGACTTAAAAACAGCAGCCTTCTAAAGAAGTCCTAAAGAAAACATAGGAATTAGAGCAAAAGCAGGCAAAAACCATAGGTAGCTTGATAATAAATGCAACAAGCAGCCAGAAACTTCCCCTTAGCACAAAAACTCCCCCTAAAAAGCTTCAGATTCAGAGTATATATCACCTTATTAGCTAACACCACCAGTAGAGGTAGGAGCGATTGTAGCACCACTAGGATCATCAACTTCAGTACTCATATTCCCTAAAAGAACATCTACGCTCATACTCCCCCTAAGAACATCTATGTTCATACTCCCCTTTTGAGCCCCAGAATGACAAAGGGCACTCAATAAAATATCATCATCATCATTAGAATTAGAAGAGAGAGAAGTGAAAAAACTAGATTTGGCACCAGATGTTCCTACTTCAAAGTCGTGAAACCGATATGTTGTAACATATGGTAGAGAAGAAAGAAGAATAGCAATCTATTTATCAAGTTTGAATCTTTTATCCTATAGCTAATGGATTTAGAACTCTAAGTTTTAGAAAAGTGTGACGAGGAAAGTTCCATGTAACAAATCGAAAGAGCAAATAGTATTTCACAAAGAGAGTAGCAAATGATAGTAATGTACCCTTCGGCCATTCCATATAGTGACCATCTATTTTAACATTTGTTACCTCATTAAGATTCGATGTGAACTCAGGTCATTATATTCAAGGAAATTTAGGATTGATTAAACCAAATAGACCATTAACCTTTGCAGGAGAGAATTCAAAAATGTGCCCTCGAACGTATACATAATAGTGGAATAGTGAGCTAAAATTCTCCATGGTCTCATCAAGATTACTATAGAATTCATGCTCAAGATATCTATTGTATGTTGCAATGTGTGTTTTGAAATGTCATAAACCAATCTATTCCAGAACAGTAGTAAAGCAAAGTTTTGTGAAGATCTTCTTGCCTACCTTTCTTTTAAGAGCTAAGGATCATTGTTTGATATTGTCCCACTTATGTTTTGCACCTTTATTGTAGAATTTGAATGATCCTGCATGGTTTTCACTGATCTTATTAGGATCTGGTTTAGATGGTTGCACTTCTTCTTCATGTTCTTATTCACCTTCTTTAAGTTCATCCCTTTTATCTCGTTTTTTTTAGGGCTAGACGATGGTAAGTGTGAAGGCGACAACATCATTTCCAAATGTCTCTTCAAACGTCTTTTTCGAAGAGAATAAGGTGTCTCCCCCTCAATAGCTACCTCCAGAATATCCATTCGTTTAGGTGATATATTATCATGTACATTAGTGACGGCAATTATTAAAACATCTTTATCCACATCTCCAACTATAGCAGATTACTCCATTATTTCCTCAGGTTCTTGAATTCCTTCCACGAGTTCTTAAATCTCTTCTGCAATTTCTTGATTCATATTTATGATTTCCTCTCTTTCTTCCACAACCTCATCTTGTTCTAGTGAACCTTAATTGGTGATTCTCAAGTTGAGGAGCATTAGGTGGTCGAGTGACTAGCGATGGTGTTACAATTGGTGATTGGTACACAACCATTACAAGCCTCACTAATCTTGGTGATGGAGGTACATCGACCTCCTTGCCCACACTCTATTAAAGGATGAAGAGCTTTCCACAATTTTCTCTAAGAACTTTAGGAATTTGAAAGTGATAATGCATTGGAATGTGAGATTCAAAATGGTAGAGAATACCCCCATATTTATAGCCATTTAGTACATGTCTGCTACTAGAAAGGTTATGTCTTGTTTTGTCGTAGATCTTAGGAATCACAAAGAAAATGGAAAGGTGAGATTTTGTACTATTCTGGCATCTGCTATGCATAGGTAATTATAGTAATTATAGAAAATTCAAATTTTCCTTAGAGAACAAGATTTCTCTGCCACATTAGCTATGTAACTACTTGTTACATCATCTAATCATCATAGTGCCTTAAGAACATCTATCAATCAAGAATTTATAGTCTTTCATCACTAAATAATTTTAAAAAAGAGATCTAAAAATAAAAAATATATGTACACAATATGTAAAAATTATTTTTATAAACATTCAGGAAACCCAATTTACTAGGGTAGGCATACACCTATAGCACTTTGCTACATTTTAAGCCTTGGTGCATCCAGGGCTTTTGTGAATTTGTTTTCATATTGATGATTTGTTGCAATATGTTCTATCACAATGGCTCCTTTCTCTACTAGATCACAAATAAAGTGATGACAAGTGTCAATATACTTTGTCCTTGAGTGTTGCATTGGGCTTTTATTGATGTTAATACCACTAATTTTGTCAAATAAAATTTTTAGCAAATTTTGCTATAACCTTTAATCCATCATCATCTATTTCATCCACAGTAGCTAAGAGTAGCAACTCCTAGTAGATATATATTCCACTTCAGTTGTTGAAAATGAAATACAATTTTGTTTCTTGCTATAAATTACATCTCATGAAAAAACAGCCTCTAGTGGAACTTTTTCCATCATCAGCATTGCTTGCCTAATCAACATCATTGTAGCCTATCAATGAAATGGTACAACGTCTGGTGTAGCATGTCCCATAATCTAAAGTTCCATCCACATGGTGAATAAATAATTCATTTCATTGTTAGCATATGAGATTCCTTGGGTGCCACCTAGTACCATGCGCATAGTCCCACACTATGACAGATGTTAGGTTTGCTTCTAGTCAAATGAAGAAGTCCACCAATCATGTTGCGATAGATGCTTTGGACTATAGAAGTTTTCCTATATCATCCCTAGTTAATTATTCATCTGTGGCAAGTAGTGTTTTAACATGTCGTGAGTTCTCTAATCTGAACATCTTCACCAAGCTCCTTGCATATTTAGATTGCAAGACACATATTCCCTCTTTGAATTGTTGAACCTGTAGTCCTAAGAAATACTTAAGTTCGCTTATCATGCTCATCTCACACTCACTCTACATACAAGACACGAATTCATTAAGTTAAGTTTTTGAGATAAAACTAAAAACCATGTCATCCACGTATACTTGAGCCACAATAATGTCCTTCTTGATCTTTTTTCCAAAATAAGATTTTATCTGCTTTTCCTTGTTGATAGCCATGTTGTAAAAAGTATTATGACAATCTTTCATACCATACTAGAGGAACCTACTTTAGCCCATACAATGCCTTTTTCAGCTTGTAAGCATGATTTGGAAGGTATAGGTCTTCAAATTCCTTGATCTATTCGACGTATACTTTCTCTTTAAGAAAACTGTTCAAGAAGGCACTCTTCACTTCCATCTAGTACACCTTGAAGTTCATGCTACAAGTCAGTACTAGCAACATTCTCATGGATTCTAGTCATACAACGAGTGCAAAAGTCTCATTGTCGTCAACTCCTTCCACTTGGGTGTACCCCTATGCCACAAGTCTACCCTTATTTCTAGATATCTTGATGCATTCATTAGTTTTATTCTTGTAAACCCATTTGATATCGATTACATTTATTCTTTTAGATCTCTCTACCAATTCCCAAACATCATTGTGTGAAAATTAGGCCAAGTCTTTCTACAAAGATGTTACTAAAAGTCATCATTTAAAGCCTCATTAATGTTTTTAGGTTCTATAGGGGAAGTCAAGCGAAGATATCAAGCTAACTCCTTATAGTTTATTCTAAGAACATTCCTCGTTCTTCTTTCTTTAGCTATGCTACCAATTACCACTTTAGGAGGATAATTTTGCCTGACTGTCCTCAATCGTTCAGGTGTTGCACCGTGTGTTGTATCATTTGTTACATTAGCTCCATTTGGTTTAGCTTTCTGTGCCTCTTATTCTTTCTTCTCTACCTGTCGTTCTAACTCAACCTATATAGGTTTCCTTTTGATTTAACATCTTCCATGATCACATTTATAGATTCCGTCACAGTAGTCATCCTCTTATTAAAGTAGGATAAGGTCTACTTGTGGTTGAATAACCCAAGAAGATCCCTCATCAAACTTATACGCGAATTCACCAACATGATCACGATCCTTTAAAATGTAACACCTACTTCCAAAGACATGAAATAACTTACATTTGGTTTTCTCTCCCTCTATAGCTCAAAGGGTGTCTTTCCAAGCATTAGCTGAAGATTGATTCTATTGATGATATAACATGCCGTGCTCATGACTTTAGATTGTGTGGGTTGATATGTCCCAACTTCTGGGGCCACAATTCAGCTTCATCTACTTCAGTCATCATGTAGGTGAATGACTTTTCTAATAAATAGCAATTGTCGACAAACCGCCTTCCTTTCATGACACATGTATCTCTGTCAAACACATGTCAGTTATATTTATTGAAATGCACATCTAGGTCACTATCACACAATAGGCTGATGCTAATGAGGTTCTCCTTAGGGTTTTCCACATAAAGCATGTTCTTTAATCTCGGAAAACTAGCAACCTTTCTCACCACCAAATAGAACCATCCCTTCTAAGTATAGCTTGTAGTTGCTCAAATATGCCCTATTTCCAATCATATGTCTTAAGCAACTACTGTCGAAGTACCAACTATCAATTGATGCAGCATGCAATGAAGCATTCACCACCAAACATTTTCCCTCACCTTTTCTTATCTAGATACGCTTGTAGAAGGCCTGCTTGGTAGGAACTCGCCTAACTTCCATCTTGTGCCTCAACAGCCTATAACATAAAGAGATATAGTAACTATATAAATGATAATAAGTAAATTCAGGTTGTCTCCGTTTGGGCTTTAGTTTCTACTATTTTGTTTTAAGAAATGTAGTAACATGTGCAAGGTGAAATTTATGCCATGTAAGAACCTTTGCTGTAACTTGATCTATCTCCTATAGTGTCACCTTCATGAAACACCTTTGTTCACCTTCTAAGCTCTTCACATTGCATTTTCCAGCATATCCAATCCCATGGTGATCTCTAGATGCCTTTCTCACAGTTAAGATGTTCTCCAATTTGGCCTTTCCAGTGTTTAGTCTCTTCAGTGCAGTAGCAGATTGTTCTACTCCATGTCGTAACATCTCGTAAGCAGACTATAAAGCTTGGAATTCTTCCACTAGCTTATAATAAGATGCATGTGCCTCATCTCTCTCTTTTATCAATAGCTTATTTTTTGTCTTCAATTTCTTGTTGCTATTGTAGGCAATTGACTTGGCCACTGATGTCTGGTTAATGCTTAGAAACTCATCACAGGAAATATTCTCACCATCATTGCTATTGAAATCAGAAACATTAGATGTTATAGGAAGTGATATAACATCAGTTGTAACATTACCCTTATTTTTCATCGAGGTGGAGTTGAGCACCACGTGGTTGCTAGTATGGCCATCCTCATCCTCACTGCTTGCCTCAAAGCTATCGTCACCCTACTTGGTTAGCAAGAACTTCCCTTACTTTTTCCAGATGTTGGCATATTCTGACTATATGTGCCCATATCCTTAACATTCTTTTCATTTTACACCTTTTCCAACTTTTGGAACATCAATTTTTCAATGCTTTCTTTGGATTCTTGTTAAAAATTTCCCTTTTCCTTTATTGTTACTGGAAATGTCGGAATCTATCTTGCGTCTCCTTAGTACTTTGGTCAGCCTTCTCGTTAAGTAGGATACTTCATCTTCTCCTTCAATGAAATCCTCGTCCTCATCATTTTGGTGTTAATTGGTGGTTAACAACTATAGTGCTATTTCTCTCTCCTTCTTAGCTTGTGTAAAGTTCATTTCATACACCTATAGTGATGCCATCAGTTCATCCAACTGAAGTGTTGCAACATGTTGTGCCTCCTTAATAGTAGCGACCTTTAGGGCAAACTTTTTTAGCAACAATCTCAATGTCTTTCTCACCAACTTTACCTTTGAGTACTTCTTCCTTAATTGGTAAGCCTAATTGGCTATATTTTTTAATTTGAGTTAAATACAACCACTATCTCATCCTTGTTCATGCGAAGATTCTTAAATTGGGAAGCCAAGATCTATAGCTTTGACATGCATATTGTGTAGGTTCTGTAGAACTCCCACGCCTCCATTACTACAATACATGCTGCAACTAGTTTAAACTATTCCTCGTCAACACTAGTAAAGATGGCATTCCATGCACGAGAATTTCTAAGTGATGCCCTTTCTTTACTAGGACTCCACAACTTTGAGTCTTTCTTTTCTAATCGGCCATCAATTTCTGTTATAAGGTGTGTCCATCCTTCTTCCACAGCTATCCATGCCTTTTCATCTAAAGACATTATGAAGGCTTTCATTCTGACCTTCTAATACGGGTAGTATGACCCATCCAAGAGGGGAGGACATGACACAGATGCTCCTCTCTTAGTGTTCATATTGTCAACCATTTATTAGGATCTTGCTAATCTGAAATAAAAGCCTTGCCTAGGTGATTAGGCTTTGATATCATTTGTTATTTGGTCTATATGGTTATGTTATAAGTTGTGTTGTAACACATAGTAACACAAACTCACACATGCAATGACAATTAAAGCAAACACCAAGATCTATTCACCCAGAAAACTCAAAGTATGCAAATGCAAATTCATAGTCCTACCTTGATAAAATAAAAATTCATGTAACTTGCTTTTCTACTGGATGCTTAGATGTCTCATCACACTCACAGTGCACTACCTAAAACACTTTGTTAGTCATAAGTCGTGTTGTAACATGCAGTAACACAAACTCACACACATAGCAAAAATTAAAGCAAATACCAAGATTTGTTCACATAGTTCAGAGATAACCTTTCTACGTCTATAGGGCCTGACTTAGAAAAAATCTATTATAACTTATTACAACCAATGTTATACCAATTCGTCAACACCAGTACAAAAATGCACTCGCTTTACCCAAACTCCTTTAGGCATCAATTGGTTGACGCATTTCTAGTCTAACTCTCCTAAGCACAAATCCCCTTACCTCTACTTTGCCAAGACTCCCTCTTGGCCCGAACTCCTAACGTTGATTGGCGAGTCTCCTCCTCTTAAGGGTATTCTTCACTTATCCTCCTCCATAAGATGTTCTTCAATGGTTTTGTTTAGTAGATGGATGAGATGGATGGAACTTAAATTGCATTAGGCCTTCATGTTTTCTTCCTTAAAATATGAACAGTGCAAATCACTTCGAACTCCTTGTACAAAACTCAAGCAAATATAAGTTCTTCCTAGCAATCTATAGAGTTCTCATTTGAATGAAAAGAGTCACTCAAAAATGTATCTCGCTCAGTCATTGCTTCATTGGCCTTTTCCCTTTTCTTCTTACTAAAACATCCATCTAGATCAACCTTTAAAGTTAGGAAACTTCCTCGAAGAAATTCGATTGACAAAAATGAAAATATCTAAACATATCTCTTTTCATGTTGCACCATGTTGTCCAACATTTTTTAAATTCTTCCTTCCTGATTATCTGATGATCTTCAAAAGCCTTTCCTAATCGTAAAGAACTAAAAGTCTTTTGGATAGTGCACTAAAAATAGCTAGATATGATTTGATATAATAAAGATAAGTTTGCTCAACTCTACAAATTTTCAATATCTTCTTGATAGGGTAAGTTGACTAAATCTAATCTGATATAATTAAATCTTTCCATATCATTTTAATTAAGCAAAGTTAGCATAAAATAATCTCCATTTGGAAGGAAAAAATGGTCTAAATGATCTAGTAGGATCTGGCAGATATTTTGATAGAAGGTGTTGCAACATTCCCTGTCACAAGTTAACAAAAATACAAAATTTTCTTGTGTAATTAAGCTGCCATGTTAGCACTACATAGATAAATTATGCTAAAAATAATGACAACTCATGAACAAGTGGCACGAACAAATTTTAATAAGGATGTAATCATTAATTGTCTATGAAAGTACCACCTTCATGATGCAACAGATATGTTAGGATAAATCACATGTCGTGACACTAACATTCCAAAATTGTATTAGTTCGACACATTGATAAGCCTTTTTAAATTAGAGGGGCCTAAGAGAAATATTTATGGAGTCAATTATTAATTTATTTATATAATTATGCACATGCAACGAAGGAGCCTTTTATTAAGTATATAAGGATGGATTTCAATACATTTCAGGACTCTAAGAGAAATTGCAAAACCCAATTTCAGATGACATAATATTTAAGGGTTTATAACTCATTTTTACCACGTATTTGAAGTCTATCATTCTCTTGAATCATCATGCACTTCAAATCTCTTTATTAGTTATTCTCTGGTAGGTGCTTGAGCACCCAAGCTTCAAAGAATTAAGCTCAAATCCTAATCCTTATATACATTGATATAACTAGTTCTACATGCCAACTGCTTGTTAGTTTTGTTCCCAAGCATTTTGATTGTGGATACTACTGTGGACAAAATTCTAATATAATAACAAGAAAGTGTGTACATGATTGAATTTAAATTGAATAGAAATGAATTTTGGGTTCAATTCTCTAATTTTAATCATTTGATTCTTTTTTTAATTGGGAAATTTTGGTGGCTTTTACAATTTGGAAGGGTATACTGACTTGATTTTCTTTAAAGTTAACTAAACCCTTGAGAAACATTAATTTGTGGAGTTTTGACACTGCATGCATGGATCAAACATCGAATTTGGAGAAGTACCATGATGAACACCTTGAATTTTGACAAGAACACCTTAAAATTCCTTGAAGAACATAATTTGATGTTTCAGCAAGTTTGAATAGAAACTTGACTTCAATCTCCCTTGAAATTTGCCTGATTTTCAAATATGTTTATTTGTCAGCTTAGCACCACTTCTACTAATGAAACGACAAGATTTAGAGGATCTCCACGAAGAATGCCTTAGACTTGGGGACAAACATGGTTGATCTTCCTTGATTTAGGGAGAGACTTGTAGAGAGAATTTAGATTTCTTTAATTAAATGCTTTTGAACTTGTCTTCAAGTTGTTTTTTTTTTAAATTTGTGTGTAGACCACCCTATTTATAGTGGTGGAAGAGCCATTCTTCCCTTATTTGTTCGATGATGTGATGTAATTTAATTGATTGAGAATATTTAACTTAACATTTCTTTCATTTGAATGTGGAATGGATTTGATACAGTTTTACTTCCCAAATGCCAAAATTTGTATTCCATAATTTAGGAATATTTGATTTGACTGCTAAATTGGTAGGACTTGAACTTAGCATGATTTGATTGACCAAGATTATTTATACAAGAATATCAGTAGTTTATCGTAGGAATTTTGTTTAACTAATTTCCTAATTTATTTAATTGATATTTAATATAAATAATTCCACGTGTCATCATTTCATTGGGCATAAATCTTACATGTTTACAACTATAGACTTGTTTTCCTTGGTTTCTTTTTCCCATACAAAATTGGCTTACATAATTAAACCTGTGAATAGTTTTGGATAATTGTTATCATCAAACAAGAAGCTAAAAGAGGGTGATTGGCAATGTTAACCTCAAGTGAAGTTGGCATTTAAAAAAGTTAATTATTGTGACAAAAATATTAGTGATGATCAAAATATTGTCACTAGAGATATATTTGTAGTGATAACATCTACTGTTGTCACTAATTATTTGAAGGAGTGTCTTATAAATACAACATTATGTCTTGTCACAAATTATCGTCACCATATGGTTGGCGTCGATTAGGATATTGGCAGGAAAACAAAAATTGTTACTACTCTTGAGATATAGAATGACAATGTATAGAGTGGATATTAAATTTGCGGTGCCAACAAAAAATTATCACTTAAAATTTTATTGCGATTATTAATGAAGAACTTTGCACAATAAATGAATTACATTTCATTAATTGAAATTATCACATTTTTTTAATTGGAATACAATTTTCATTGAGCTAGATAATTTTTTGGCTTATCTTGACATATTATCTACCTAACATACTTTTATAGGATATTGTACATGACTTCAAAACATGAAAAAAATGTAATATTCTCAAATTTACTTTAATTTTCCCATTTCGTTTAATTTACTTATTTTAAAAATTTACCACAGACAATAAAATATAAATTAGCCAATATTCATATCTCTAATTCATAAATTGTACACATTTACAAATCCACATCAAACATCCAACCATTACTATTAAAATGCAGTTGCAATTATATTAAATGGAATCAAAACAACACCATGTTAGTCATAAGAATCACCCCCTTAGCTTTCGATCCTTTTGAATAACAACACATGAAAACTCTAGAACATATTTATAGTTAATTGCTTTGATGTGAATAGAATAAAATAAAGAATTAAAGTGGATTATTCTTGGATGATTTTTATTTTTATTTTATTGAAAAAACTTTACTTTAATTTATGAAATCGCTTCTCATATGAGGCAACAAATTCTCATTCAACAAAAGAATAAGAAGTTATTCAACGTAAATAAAATTATAAATTTCTTCCTCAGGCATTATCTCTTTCGTTAACCCAGATCATTTTTCATACACAAAATTCTATTGATCCTACATTAATCATTCTCCATAATATAAGATTCAAATTTCATTGTCCATCAGTTTCTCAATCTTTTCTTATTTATAAAAAATATTAATTGATTAGATACACATTCCTTCACAAGTTTATTACTAGAATAATAGCATTTAGCCATGACGCATTTAGCCACTATATTACAAAATATTGTCACCATAATATGTTAATAATAACATTAAATATTGTCACCATATTGTGACTATAGGTTGTATCACTAAAAGATCAGTCACCACTTGACTGGTCATCACTATAACTAGTCTTTTAGTCACATTCAATTTGCTCCTGTAACCTCATTTTTTAGCAACAACAAATATTCTTACAAAAACTTGTTTTAGTGACAATTTTTCATCATTAGAATATTATGCTTTAGTCACATAAAATTTGTGACTAAAACTCTTTGCTTTAGTTGTATATAAAATTTTTGTCACTATAACTTTGTAATTGTTATTACTAAATTGCAATACTTTTTAGTTACAAACAATCATCACCAGAATTACAATTGTCAAAATTTTATTATCAGTAAAAAATTATAATTTGTAACAATAATAGCTCTCATATTAATTGTTTTGCATAGGTTTGTGACATCTAATTCATCTCACTCCATTCAGTAATAAAGGAATCAAAAGAAATTTCATACACATGAATATTTTACATAAAAATTTTAAGTTGAAACTGAGTTCAATTTAAACAAACTAGGACCCAATAACTTCTAATGTCGAACAAAGTTAATAAGTAAAATAGTACTATTCTTGATGTAGACAATAGGAACTAAGACCCCATTGAATTGCCTCTCGAGCTCGTCATATGATCGCCAGCACATAAGTTCAAAGAGCCTTTCACAAGTTTTATGCTTAATGGAGAGCTCGAAAGACCCTTGTATACAATTAGAGAGTCAAAAGATGGAACCTGGCATCAAATCCTAACTTGAGATGTCTAAAATTCACTAAAGGAATCTGAAATTATGATCAAGACCAGCTTGGGTCAACCCTAATCGCTTAGGATGCACACGACAAACCTAGGTAGTGGGAGATGGTACGCTAGAATTATGATTGCGAATGGGTGCAATCAATCTTAAAGGCCATGATTGCACTAGGTGGCTTTTGGAAATGCGATTGCACATGATGGATCCAACTTAGAGTTAGATCAATCACAAGTAGGTGAGAAGCTGATTTTTGACTTGTTTTTCAAATTGAATAATACCAACAATAGGTTTTCACTTATTAAATGTCAAAATTTAAGTAATGTATTTTTTTTGGCGAAAAGACGAGCAATGTTAGTTTGCTTATTTTGATAGTAGTAGAAAATAATAGAGATTCTATTGATTTTAATAATTATGTTAGGCTCTAAAATTTTTATGAGGATGAGGATTAATAATTGAATATATTTGAATTTGACTATTTGTACATTTATATATATATAACATAATATGATTTTATAAAGTGATAGTATTTAGATTTTTAAGGAAGAAATATATATAAATTAATGTGAGTATATGTGTGTGTGTGTAGATATATATATAAATATTGATTTGATTGTAAAAATTAAAGTTTAAATATTCATATGTTTGTTTAGAAGGAGAAAATTTTGAATTTGAATTAAATAAAAGTTTTTGGATATTATTTGTTTGTTATGTCAAATTTTTGAAGGTTCCAAACCCATCAAGATTTTATTTCAAACAAAGCAAAAACATATGATCAATTGATTCATATCTCTAGTGATTTTGAAGCTGTCATCAACAAGAGTCACAACCCGAAAAGAATTAAGTGTGTTGAACTATGGGATTGACATTTTATATGATATAATAGCACTAAGGAAAGAATCTATTAAGTCTACCTATGGTTTTAGTTAGAAAAATATTTTTTCAATTTTTGACTGGTAAAAACTCCCAAAACTACCTATTTTTCTTTACAAAAGACAATTCAATTATATTCTTAGATCTAGACAATAATCAAAAGGTTAAGCTCCTCTAACTGCTAGAAGTCCTTGAAATAAGTATGTAAATAAGAGAATAATTTCTTGTTTTAAAGTTTTCATATGTCAAACCCACCCGCTATTAACCATTTTGGTCTAACTATACCTCCATTAATACTAACTCATATTATTGTATTAATAAGTACAAATTTAAAAAATGAAAAAAATCTAATTTTCATACTATTTTCAAATGTCATGGCATGTTTAAAGTTTAAAATTTCAAAGCCATAGATCTGTTTTGTGAAGTGTAGGCCTAATTAGTCCGAATCATTTATGTAAGCTCCGACTGGCCTATTGTAACAAAGTGAATAACTATTATATGGTTTGATATAACACATTTACACAATAGAATGTAAAATGATCAAAGAAACACATGAATTGTTCACACAATTCAGAGTATTGGGGCCCATCACAATATAAATGTTTCACTAAGATATATGAGCTTTTACAAAAAAATAAAAAAAAAAAGAAGAAGCTATTTCATGGTAAGCTCATTCACTACAACACAATGTTGTCTCTCAACCCAAAACTTCCAACAAACGAAACATCTCTTGACCGGACACCATATCTATGCCTCAACCAAAACCCCTCTTTGGCCTTAGTGGACATAATGCTCCACACGAGAGTTTTCTTTCTTTTTCACTCAATAATCACTTCAATACTATAGCTATCCTTCTTAAGTAGTAAAAATCGTGTTTCCTTAAGCGTGGAAATCAATCATTTTAGTTCATGATTTCCACCTTCTTCTTCATCATGTCAAATCCATTTATTGTAACAAATTTTATTTTCCTTGTATAGACTAGGATCTTCTTTCTCTATTCAGTTTCATCACATTTTAAATTAATATTATTTTGATTTAGGCTTCCCTTTAATTTATCCGATTGATTTCATACATATAATCTTTAGATTATATATTCTTTCATGTGAATCCAAGATAATCCTAATGGAAAGTCAATTCTTGCTAAATTCATTTTCTTAGTCTTGTTGCAATATATAACTTATCTATTGTTATCTTTGTTGTAACAATTTTGTCTTATGCCATGCCATGCAATGCCAACATATTCAAGCCATAATAGACAAAAACTCTGATCAAGTCTCTTGCCATAATTTAATGAAGTCATTTAATGAAAGTTCATAGTATGATGAAGTTCATAATAATAATACCATCAACTAACCTAGACACAACAACTTGACTAGTAAACATAAGAAGACAAACAAGATGATGATGACATTAGACTCTACCAACAAAGACAAACACTAAAATAAACTCTCCCTATCTATCAAACCCATGGGGACAATAACTCAGACAATCCATTGCAACAACCACTAGATGCCCAACTAAACTTAAAGACTAAACACTAAAAAATGAACATCATTAATAAGGCAATAACCAGCAAGCAAAAATCAGCAGCATTAGCAACACATCCTTCCTCTTTGTACCATACTTTGCTAAGGGAGTGAGACCATTAGCAACTTATCAGGGAGAAGCACTAGAATGAAAAATCATTCTATTCAGAATCACCAAGGAGTGTATCACATATTGAGCAAATGGTAGCAACTTGAAGGTCGAGGTCACACTTTAGAGTTTGAATATGTGCAACATGATCAGCTAAGCTTTGAGATCTCCTAAACTTGTTGCAATGAAAAGGGCAACTTTTCTTTAGCCATCACACCCGCCTCCATTTTTGCCCAACAAACTATCTGTCATTCACTGTACTTGACTACAGCACCTTTACCGAATAGCTAAGCCTTTTGATTTTCTAGCTACGCTCTTTCTTGTTTAGGGGAACCCTCTGATCCAATAAAATTGTACTAATTGGCCTTGGATTTGGTAAATTCAAGGATGCTTTATGGCTCACATTTAGCTTATGTTCACAATGATGTTTTGGCTCTTGTAGTAATCGTGGAGCCTTTTACATCGTTTGGCGTGGAAGTTTTTGTCCTAGGCATACTTAGCTTTGAACTTGGGTTGCTTCATTATGGCAATAGAGGATACTTCTTGTAAACCTTTGGACTGCTTTAGAATAGGCTCAGCCTTCCTCATTAGTAGTGTAGAGGTCATCTTGTGCTTAAATTGATGAAGTCCTAGTGCAACAAATTTGAATTCTATCATATTAGGTAGCATTTCAACATCAATGGGGGTCACTTGTGTCCTAATAGGTTGTGGCCTCGTTTTGTAAGAGGTTGAGCCAGTGGGCCTTTTACCCTTATTGACCTTACCCTTTTGAGTAGTCTCAATTGTTCTTGCCTCCGACACGGTAAGAGCATCCCCAAAGGTGGGGGTTGTTGTGGTAAGCACCCTCAAACAACTCCTCTATAACAACAAGGGGTTTTTGGTGATTGGTGAAAACTAGGAAAGAACATTACGATCCTCTGTAGCATGAACCTCCTTAATTGAAGGAAACTTTAATTTGACTGACACAAAATGGATAAGGTCCTTAAGGCTCTAGGTTGGGACATTGCGTTATGGCGAGAAGAGCCTGACTAGTAAGAGTTAGTATTTCCTTCTAGTGGTTGAATGGTAAGTAGTACGGCCATGATTGCTTCCATTAGCGGTGTAAAGGGTTCGTCTCTCTGCCGTGTGTTGGTGTGCCACTGCACAAACTAAGGTTTTCATGTCTCTTTGGTTAGGGTTTCAAAGAAATGACTAATGTAGGAGGGGGTAGAGAGAGAGAGAGAGAGAGAGAGAGAGAGAGAGAGAGAGAGAGAGAGAGAGAGAGAGAGAGATAAGACTATGAGGTTAAAGCACAAAAACACGGCAATAAATACACTAATTTCATGAGATTTGTAGAGTCCTTTCTATATAAGGAAAGAGAATATAGGCAAGAATTAGGACTCATTATTTTAGGAGGAAAATATTTGGTGCATCATTAGATTAGGCCTCCAACAAAAAAAAAAAAAAATCTTCTTTGCATGAAATTGGGACAAAATTAGAGTAGGCATAGGCCTAACTCCAACGTCCACTATTCAAAACTCTCAGCCTCCAAATCTTTTGTGAATATTTCTACTTATTTCTTCTCTATTACAACATATTTTACAACAACTTCACCTTTCTCAACCAAGTGTCTAATGTCGTTGTTCATCATTTAGAGTGTTGGACAAGATTCTTTGAAATATTTTTTACACTTCGGTTGTCACAAAGCGTAATAAGTTTATCTTGTTTTTCATCATAGTCCATTAACATCTGTTTTATCCACACAAGTTAAGAACAGCAACTTCCAGTGGCAATGTACTCTGCTTTAGTAGTGGAGAGTGATATGGAATATTTTTTCTTACTATACTAAGACACCAAGTTTGTTCTAATAAAGAGACGGCCACTTGTTATACTTTTCCTATCTCCTACATTGCCCACGTAATCTACATTGTTGTATCCAACCAAATTAAGATTAGAATGTTTTGAGAACTATTAGTCAAGATTAATTGTATTGTTAACATAGTGAATAATCTATTTGACAGCAGTTAGATGAGTCTCCTTTGGTGTAGCCTAAAATGTTGCACAAACTCTTACATTGTAATAGAGGTCAGGTCTCTTGGCTATCAAAAACAACAGCCTTCCAATCATGCTTCTATATAAACTGACATCCACTGACTTACCATTCTCACCCTTGCTCAACTTTGTATTTCTTGACGGGAGTTCTAACACAACAAGTATTCTGCAAGCCAAATTTTTTAACAAGATATTTGGCATATTTACTTAGGAAATAAACAGACCTTCCTCAGTTTATTTTGACTTGAAGTCTTAGGAAGTAGTTTAATTCTCCTACAAGGCTTATTTCAAATTCTTTCTGCATGTGATCAATAAACAAGTCCACCATCTATTATGACGTGGATCCAAAAAGTGTGTCATCAACATAGATTTGAACCACCAACATATCCTTGCCCTTTTGTTGTTTGAAGAGTGTCTTGTTAGCACCCTCTCAAACATAGCGCTTCACTAGAAGAAAACTTCTCAACCATTTATACCATTCTTATGGGGCATGTTTGAGTCGATATAGTGCCTTCTTAAGCTTCTACACATGTTGTGGGAAGTGAGAATTTTCAAATCCTTTAGGCTGCTCCACAAACACTTTCTTATGTAGCATCCCATTCAAAGACATACTCTTTACATCTATTTAAAAGAGTTTGAAGTCAATTCCACCCACCATGGCCATGAGCAACCTTGTTGCTTCAAGTCTAGCCACTGGTGAAAAGGTTTCTTTGAAGTTTATTCTTTTAACTTGGATGCACCCTTGTGCCACAAGTCTTTCTTTGTTCCTTGTTATATTCCCATACTCATTTTTTGTGTTTTTGAAGACCCATTTTGTTCCCATAACATTTTTACCATTGGGTCTTTCCATAAGTTTTCAAATGTTATTTCATTTAAATTAAGCAACTTCTTCTAGCATTGTAGTTATCCAAGACTCCTTCGATGCTTCCTTTACATTTTTAGGTTCAATTTTAATGTAACAGGGATACACAACTAATTCCCTATTATCGGCCTTCCTTGTATCATGTGTCATTATCTTGTCATTTGGGTTTCTGATGATGCTTTCTATTGGGTGATGCTAACCATTGAAGTGGTTTCACAATCTAGTAACCTAACTGGTTCTAAATTAAGGTTTGTTATAGTCTTTGTTGCATTACTACTTGTTTCAACATCACTTGTGTCTTCCTATTCCTTCTAGATGTTCCGTCCATCTAGTTCATCAAGCTTATGATCTATTGCATCATGTTCAACAACATCATCTGTTTTAGTTTACATTTCTGTATGTAGTCATCAACCACAACATTTATTGTCCCCATCATTCCCTTAGTTCGGAGATTATAGACTCAATAGGCATAGATGTTCACATAGTATTCAAGAAAAATACTTTTGTTGGATTTGTCATCAAATTTACCCAGTACATCCTAATCATGCAAGATGTAATAATTACTTCAAAAGACATAAAAGTAGGAAACCTTTCTCCCTTTCTGTAACTCATATGGTGTCTTTTTGATTATTGATCTAAGGTAGACTCTATTTGTGATATAACAAGACTTGTTAATAGCTTCAACCTAACATTGCTTGCTTACTTCTTGGTCCTTTAACATAGCCTAATCCATTTCCTACAATATCCTATTTTTCCTCTCCAAAACACCATTTTATTGTAATGTTTTAGGAAATGAGTATTTGTGTATGATTCCTTTCTCTTCATAGACACTACAAAGGATTAGTCCTCAAATTCTCTCCCATACTCATTCCTTATTCAAGTGATTGTACATCCTACACCTTTCTCATTCTCAAGTTGTTTGCACAAATTTTTAAACACCTTAAATGTTTCTAATTTTTCTCTTAAAAAGTTCACCTGTGTTTATCTTGAGAAATTATCCTCACACAGAAATATACTTTTTACCTCCCACACTGGTGATGTCCAAGGTCCCATTAGGTCTATGTGTAGAAAATTAAGTATTTTTCTTGTAATCACTTGTTTCAATATTTGATGCAACATCTTGTGTTGTTTCTCATGCTAGAAAGCACTACAAATGCCTTCTCTTTTCTTGGTCAGTATAGGGATTCCTCACATAGCTCCAGTGCTTGAGATTTTGATGAGACCATGATAATTGTAGGTTCCCAATCTCTTATTCCATAACTCACTTTCCTTGAGTTTAGCCCTTATACATCTTGCAATAATGTTTAACAGATAACATAGTTGTTTGAGGACATGTTTCCCATCATAACACTTAGATCATCTTCCTTGTACATTAAACACTTTTCTCTAATGAATCTTACAAACAAGTTCTGGTCACAAAGTTGGCTAAAAAAATTGGCTTTTAGACCATTTACGTGTAGAACATTTTTTATTCATGGTACACCTGGAATATTTAGGTTCCTCTTTTCTACTACCGAACCTTCTTTCTCCATTACCAAAAGTGGCCTGGCCTCCATTAAATTGTTTGTAGTTTCCAAGGACACTTTTGTTCCCATTCATATACCTTGAGCTTCCATTGTCAAAGTATCAAGCCTCACTGGATGGGTGTATGCGAGGTCATCCTTGTTGCAAAGCATGACGCAATAGATTTCTACATCCACACTTGTTTTGTCTATGGGTTGTTCTAGTAGGACCTATCTGTCCAATAACATCCTTTCTTGTTCAATAGTTGTCTTCTCAAACCATAGCATTGTGAATACACATTCACTGGCTTCGCATAGAAGTAACATGCAGATATGTTCCTCTTCGGAATCCTAGGCAGTTTCTTTCTTGAGTTTTTAGTTCTCCTTACCTGTGAATGTTTTTGGAGGTCTCCCTTGTTGACGCATCCTCTAGTTCAAAAGCTTACACAAACTTTATATATCCAATCTTACTTTCGATAACGCTAGTCCCACAACTATATCTAATCCCAAAGTCATCTTTTCCAGTATTTCCCATTGTGAACAATTTCTCAAGTTTGGCTTTACCAATATTCAATTACCTCACTTTTAAGAAAGCCTTCTCCAACTCAAATTTGTATTTTCTCACTTGTTTTAGATCCTTCTCAAGTCTCATGTTTTCCTTTCTAATCATCACAACCTGATCATAAAGAAGTTATGCCGTAAAAAGCTAAGTCATCAATTAATACCTCTATATCACTTTTGGGTTGGCCTCCAAGTTCATCTTCTGAACTCTTTGTTGTATCAAATGTTACATCATACTGTTTGCGCTCATTGCCTTTAGTGTTGAAGGCAAACTGATTGGTTTTGCTCATATTTTCCTAATCTATCAAACTCGTCTTCACTTTAAGTTAATGTATGGGACTTACCTTCCTTTTTGAGTGTGTTCGCAAACTCGGTTTGTATGTGCCCAAATTCACCACACTTGTGGCACTAAATTCCACTTCTAAGGGCATCCTTCGTTCTCCCTTGCTCATGATTTTTGCTATCATCATTCTTCTTGCCAGATTAGCTATTGCTGGTCCCACAATTCTAGTCTCTTCGAAGGATGGTTTGGAGTTTTTCCACCATGATTACAATATCCTTATCAACAATAGGTTAATCCTCATCACTATTGTTTTGTTTGATCTGTAGTGCCATGTCTTTATTCTTTCTCTATTGCATTTGATTTATTTCAAAAGTCTATAGTGACTTCGTCCGCCCATCGGACGCATGTTGTCTACATCACGAGCGTTCTTGATTGCAGCTCCTTTCACTAGGAATCGTTTTGGAAGAGATCTTAAGGTTTTTCTTACCAACTTAGAACGCTTAATTTACAATGTCTTGTAATTTACCATTGAAGACGGCTATGGTGTCACTTTCTTCCATCTTTAAATTCTTAAACTGAGTGGCTAACATTTGGAATTTTGACATTCTGAAAAAATTTATTCCTTCATGCATGGGTCAAAAGATATCCCATGCCTCTTTTGTGGAGTTGCATGTTAAGATAAGTTTAAATTATTACTCATCATCCCCATTGAAAATTGCATTTATTGCGTTCGAATTCCATAGGCAAGTTTTCTCTCCCTCCATCATTAATTTTTTTCTTTGGAATTTCATTAACTTGATCATCAATCATTCATGGTGGTTTCCATCCATCTTCAATTGCACTCTATGCTTTCTCGTTGAGGGTCTTAATAAATACTCTTATCCAAGCTTTCCACTAGGGGAAATTTGTCCTGTCTACTATCTGGGGTCTGGAAACTGAGGCTTTTTCTTTTTTGTTCATCTTCTAACCAAGCTTTGTCCCACAATCTCAATTGCCTCCACCAGGCTTCTACCACTAGTGACGTGGCTCTGATTCCACTTGTAAACTTCGACTAGCTTGTTGTAAATTAGCGGATAATTGTTATATGGTTTGATGTAATACACTCACACAACAAAATGTAAAATAATCAAGGAAACACACGAATTGTTCACGTAGTTCAGAGTATCAACCACTCTTGCATCGCAGGGCCCACCCCAGTACAAATATTCCACTAAGAGATATGAGTTTTTAAAACAAACTCTTTAATAGTGAGACCATTCGGTACAACACACCATTATCTCTCAACCCAAGATTTCCAATTAGCAGAGCATCTCTTGACCGTACAACTAGTATATGCCTCAGCTAAAAACACCATTTTAGCCTTCACTCTAGTTGATGCAATTTGTAGTAACATCTCACTTAGTCTTTAACACACTTAGTGGACACAATGCTCCACACGAGCCTGTTCTTTCTTTTTAGTCAATGATCACTTCAATAATGCAGCAATCCTTCTTTAGTTGTGAAAATTGTGTTTCCTTAAGCATGGAAATCATATCAATTCATGATTTCTTCCTTCTTCAGCATCATGTCATCTAGTTATTATAACGGATTTAGCTTCCCTTTTAGTAATTGGGATCTTCTTTCCATATTTAGTTTCATCACATCTTAGATTGATATTATTTCGAGTCTAACTTCCCTTTAATTTATCCTACTTGATTTCATCCATATAATTATCAGATTATGTACTCAACCATGTAAATCTAAGAGAATACTGTTGGATATAGAAAGTCAACTCTTGCCAAATTCAGTTTTTCGGTCTTGTTGCGACATGCAGCTTATTTGTTGTTGTCATTGTTTCATAGATTTTGTCTTGTGCCATACAATGCCAGCATATCTAAGTCATGCCTTGCTACAAGAGTTTCAATTGATTTACATGAGTTCGATTGCGATTACAAATTGATTTTGTATGTATACTATATTTTCGAAACTTGACTAACATATTTTCTACTCGTTGTCTAAGGATTTTTAAAGTCCTTTTTATGCCTGACTGAACGTATTTAATAAGCTTTATCAAACTCTAAATTTTACAAGATATTTTTGAAATCAACATGTTTGTAGAAGATAAAGAAGTTGATAAGTTCTAAAACAAAGTTTTAAATGCATATTTTAAATAGGGGGAATTGCATTGCCCTCTCCTGGGGTTTGGGGTATGTACTGCAACCTCTTCTCAAGTATAAGAAATTATGGGAACTTCTCATAAATTACTTTTCTATCTAACAATTTAGTCCATCCGGTGAGTGGGTTGCTAAAAAATAATGTCGTCTGTAAAAAAATCATATGAAAATCCAATTTTACCTTCAATTAACTTTTGGGCCAGCTGATCAATTTTTTCTAAGAGAATGTTATATAAAAAGCCCAACTTGAAAAGAGAACACCGTAATTGTCTCATTATAGTTTTATAAAATATATTTTCGTATCACGACAAGGCAACATGAGCCAGCCATTTTAAATTGTATAAAAATTAAAAAAATTATAAATTTGTTTCTTATTCCAAATATATTATTTTGAATAATCAAAATATATATATTAAGAATTATAGGTCATAAAATAAAATTTTGAATTTAATAAAATTTAGAAAGTATTAATTTAGAATATCTTCCAATTGAGATATTATAATATATTTTTTGAAATATATATTATATTTAAAAAATACTTTTTAAAAAAAATATAAAAATATATATTGCTATTTTTAACATGTAAAACATATGAATATAAAACATATACTTAAGAAGGTAAAAAAAATCTTTTGACAATTTTTGAATTTTGGATTTTTTTGCTTCATTTGACTCCTTTCATGTATGGGCGTATTGGCCGTTTCTTAGATTTTGGCTCGAAATTGATCAACAAAGTCAACTAAAAGAAAGTCACTATAATTTCTTATACCTGAGTGAAGATTACTGTACGTTCCCCAAACTCTAGAAAAAAATGGTGTGATTGCCCCTTTTAAACAACATATGTAAACCCAACACCTTATTCCCTCAGAATAATTAAGCATATTGTAAGACTGATTATACTCTACCAAACATGTTGTAAATTGCTTTAAGCCCAAACACCTTCTTAATCAGATAAGACTTGTGTCCAAGACACATAAGCCATATATATAGCTAGTGCGTAATGCATGCGTGCGAATGTCGCCAAAATCATCCCATTCATTTTGACGTACTGCTATTAATTAACATTATTATAATATATCTATCTATCTATCTATAAGCATGAGCCAGCCATTTTAAATTGCAAGGTAGTAGCTGGTCTTAGTTTCTAGTAGTTTTTTCTCATCAGTTGCATGCCCTGTGACATGTCATCTCATTATTTATTTATTTATTTTCTGGGAGTTGTTCTTGTCTAAGGCAATAAGAGCTTAAGCCCTGAGTGAATCATTTTCAAGCCCTTGGTGATCTTTATTCGTACATCTCATCGACTTGCCGTATTCCATATGCGATATGTAGAAGATTTACCCCGCATCCATTTAATTAGCTTGAAGGGCATGTAAAATTCGGGTTGATTTTTTAAAATTTTAATTTATCCAACTATGGGTCTAATAAGTTATAACTAGGCTTCTAAGTTGAATTTTAATCAAAATGGATAAAGCTAAAGATAACCTTTCTTCGGAAAAATCAATAAAAATTTTATTAAGTGGTGCATTAATATTGGCTAGACAAATTAAATTTTGGAACTAAGCAACTGAGAGTCAATACTGGATAGGTAATCTCCAAAATATAATTAGTAATTCTATAATTATTTTCGGTTGAGGTAAGGACTTTTGTTTCTCTAAAATCATTGACTCCCGTGACCGTTCCCAATATGAGACGTAGTCTGACTAAGAATCTTACAAGGAACCAACGACTTACAATGGGAGCAAATTCATGTCCCCCAATCATTTCACGAGGTCTAGAACTTACGATATACAGACACCAAAGACAACAGAAAACGACATAATATAAGGACGAAAACCAAATAACAAAACTGGATGAAACAAAGATTTATTCATTGGGCATTTAATTGGTAGGCATTTATTCCGCGACTGTGTTTTTTTCCTTTCATTCACTTTCCCCTCCCTCTAAGTTGTTACCCATTGCGAAATAAACGTTTCTACATAAAGACCGAAGCCCAAGTAAAGGTTCACAATGCCCAATCCGAGCATACTGTGTCTTACTGAATGAATTAGGATCGTTTGTTGTTCTCAGTTACGTTTTTGCATGATTGGGTACCAAGTATTATCAGTGATTAATTTATGCTGTTGATGCTGCTTAAATAGTCTATTCATTGTTGAATAATTTATGTGATGGTTAATTGATTCTGCCCTCTTAAATGGGCGTTCGGTACCCAGTAAAACCGCATTTTCTTTCATTGTATAGTGCAAAATGACATTTTTGTCCACTAATTTGTTGATGTGAAAATTAAAATGTTCTGATTTTTAGAAATTTTGGCAGTTTGAACATTGAAAAAGACTCTAATTTAGGCAGAATTTGCCAAGTGCCCCAAAAGTTCACTTTCGGCGTAGACTATTTTGGGGCATACCCGTTAGATAATAAAAAATAGGGGAATCTTACTTCTTCCCGTAAAGGTATGCACATTAACATCATCAAGAGAAATTACGGGATCTCTCCTAAATTATTTTTTCGTCTAATAATTTAATTTATTTGATGAGTGAATGGCTTAAAAATAATTACATCAGTAAAAAAATTATATAAAAATATAATTTTATCCTTAGTTTCACTAAATTTTTCTGAGAGGATATTATATAAATAGCTCTGGGGAAGGTGTTGTAATTATTTTATTATAATTTTGTAAAATATATTTTTATAATCTCATTATATTTTTTAAAAAATATAAGTCTTTATTTTCAATCATTTAAAAAATTTAAAATTTTTAATTTATAAGTTAGAGAATAAATTTTCAAATCTCTTTAGACAATAAATGAAACAAGAAATATTTCTATATTTATAATTTTTATTTTATTAAATACTTTTGTACTAAAATTTTTATATATTTTTTATTTTTTATAAAAAAAGGCATGCCTCTAACTTTTATTTCCACATAACAAAACAATTTCCAATATATAATTAAAATAGAAAAACAATTTTTAGATTTATTTTATAAGAGCATAAAAATTTTATGTCTACCTCATAAAAATAATTGTCAATTTTCATTTTAGAATTTCCAAAAAATGAAAAATAAAGATTTCTATTTTATAAAAATTATAAAATTAAAATTTTTTATTTATATCAAATATATTTTTTGAATAATAAAAATATATATTTTAAGAATTATATGTCATAAAAAATAAATTCTAATTTAATAAAATTAGAATATCTTCCAATTAACATATTATAATATATTTTTTGACATATATAAAACAATTAAAAATAAGTTTTGTAAAAAAAATAAAAATAAATACTTATTATTTTAACATGTAAACTATAAAAATATAAGAGTTATACCCAAATAGTTTCTCAAAAAAATTTAAGAAATTTGTTAATAAGAAATACAAATTTAGAAATTTAAATTTCAAGAAAATTATATTTTCAAAATTGTAAAATGTAAAATTTTATTATTTCATAAAAGTTAAAATTTTTAAACTATATGCTTTTAAGAAAATATAAAATTTTTTATATTTTTTTAAAACAAAATTGAGGATAAAATGGGTTTTTATATAAACTTTTTACTGACATCATCAATTTCTGATATCCCACTCATTGGATAAATTGAACTGTTAATCATTAATATGATTGAAACGAAGCCTTCATAATTTTTCATATCTGAGGGGCAAATATGTAAAAAAGCCAAACTTTAAGAGCGTGTACTGTTATTTTTCTATCCTTTAGTCTATAGGCAAAACAATCACTTCACACGATTTCGTTGAAAATCGTTCAATTGGATCGATTAAGGGAAGGTCCCTATAATTTTTATACTTGAGGGATTGGATTGTAAAAAGTCCAAACTTTAAGAGGAAGTCATTATAATTTCTCAAAACTAAAATTATTGTTAACTAGCATCGAATGTAATATTTTAAATTTGATCATTTGTTACTCTTTTCCCACGTCAAATTTCAAAATTGAAGATCCAAACGCCCATAAGAAAGAAAAAGAATACGAACTAAATTATATACTTACTCTTAAAGTTTTTAAGGTTGCTCGGAAGAGATTTCCGTTTGAAATCTAGATCTAGCGTCCGAAAGCCATGGCCTCGGACCCTTTTCTTAAATAAAATTACAAAATTAGTTCTAAATTTCCGATTTTCAATATTACTATTATTATTATTCTTACATTGTTAATAGCGAGGTCACACTCATGGTACGTGGCTGTCAATTTAGACATTGTTGAGGAAAATAGATGTTAAATTTCATTTTAATCCTTCTTGATGAGTGTCCTAACAATTTTAGTCTTATAGTTTCTAAAAAAAATAGAATGTTCCCAATTTATGGATTTTGGTTTCAAATTTCCTCTAAATAGCCAAGAATTAGTGCTTTAAAGTCTACTGTGCTTCCCTTTATTGTCATTTCGTCTATAAATAAAGTTTTCAAATATATTTCTGATTCAAGCCACTAAGCAGTACAATGATATTAATTAGAAGTATTATTTTCAACATCTCTTATAATATTGCTGCACAGTTTAGTTAGTAGCGTATGCTGTCATTAAGAGTAAAATACATATATTTTCATATAATGATAATTTATTTTGATGACATATATTAGTTATTCATTTAAATAAGATATCATTTGTAAGACGAAATATCATGTCGAAAAACTAGCTTATAGTATAATTAATGAACTCTAAATCATAATAATCATTTCTTATTCCCTATGGTGCTTGCAGATATGGTTTTCTAATGCATCTGTGATTGTTGTAGTCCGTCTAAATTGTGGAGGTTCATATTCCAAAAAAAAAAAAAAAAAAACCAAATAGATTTGGCTGGATTAACGATAACTGATCCAAACTACAATATCACATGCTAAATTGATAGCTAGAATCAACTAAACAAGTACAAAAATGAAAATATATATATATAAAGGAAGAAATAAGGAAAAGAATGAAGTAAATTATTCAAGAATTATAGAAAGAATAAAGAAATATGAGAAAAAAATAACAATAGTTGAGTTTTGATCCTCTTTTTGAGTTTTCGTGTTTGCGATCTTATACGATGCATTATAATGAAGGAAAAAAAGTTCAGTTTACTTTTTTTATGTGAATATTACTCACGTTTTGAAGGAAAAAATATTATAATTTCTTTATTTGTTAAATAATCACATCCTAATTTCCTATTTTTCACGGGTCAGATTTAATATTTCAAAACGTGCTCTGGGAATTTTATTGTTAAGTGTTACATGTTTTTCTCTTTAGAACTGCTCTTGTTTGGAACAAAAGTTCAATGTTCGTTACAAAATCACATAATATCAAGTTTTAGTCTCTGTTATTAAGTTTTTGGACTGAATACACCATATTAACTTACTCACATACCTTTACTTTAAATTCTTTTATGTTCTCCATTTTGTACAATGCTTTCTCTTAAAATTTCTCTCTTTTCAAAATCTTTTGATCCCCTTCATTTTCTTATTTCAAATATTATTGATACATTTAATGTTAAATAATACTATTTTTATTATCTAAAATATAATAACCTTGTAATTTATAAATAATTTTATGCGTACATAGAATGTGTCAATTTTACATGTTGTATATAATTTATATGGCCCTTAGGAACAATTTAGTCACAAACATATTGTCGAAATGAAATATTTATTTGTTAATGGATTATACGCAAATTTAAAATTTAAGACCTTTTTGTCAAAATGATGAAATACATCATCATGATTGTATATCATACATGTGTATATATACACATATCAATTTATAATGAGAGAAGCATAAAAATAAAAAAAAAAAAAATCACTTGACTGCATGAACTTTTGAAATTGCAAAAATTGAAAACTAGATGGTATGTGACACAGCCAGGCCAGGCCATCCGTCCTACGGTCTTACTTACCAACAACCTCAGCAGGATTCCAACTGCCTAAGTCAATCAAAATCGAATTTGGTTACCACTTGCCACATGAGGGCAGTGTTGTTAAAATTGACCCGGCCCGGCCGGTCAGATCGTGTTAACTGTGAATCGGCTGCCCAACTAGTTTGGGTGGCCAGCGGGTTGGCTTGCTTTTTTCTGTTCTGTTTTCCTTTTTCTTTTTTTTTTTTATTTCTGCTTTTTTATTTTTGGTAAAAAAGAAGATAAAAAAATGGAGAAAGAGGCGGAAGAAAAAGAACAGAGGAAGAAAAAAAGAAAAAGAATGAGAAGAAGAAAGGGAAGGGGAAAAAAAGAAATAGATGAGAGACAAAAAAATAAAATAGAGATGAATAATTAGATTGAAATATAATGAAAAAAAAGAAATAAATAAATAAATAAATACAAATAAAAATATATAAAAGGAAAAAACATTATACCATAACAATGATTTAAATAAGTATTTATTATTTTTTGTCTTTGTATATGATTATACACTTAATTTATACATAAAAAATAAGTTATTAATTACGAACTAATAAATCAATTATTATATATTTAATTTGTTTTATTTTTTAAATTAATTAATAATTATATATTGATTAGCATACAAATTAATTATGTAATTTTTAAATATTATTAACATATTTTTAAGTTTTTTGTATTAAAACAATATGTATGTATGTATGTACGTACAAACACAAATAATAAATAATAATAATTTACCAATTTTTAAATCCAATTAAACTGGTCCAACTAATACAATGTTCAGTTCCTTTTTAGGGCCGATTCTTAAAACATTGCACCGAGTTCTTCTTGTTCACTCTCCGTCTCAAGTCAACGTTACGACTCCAGCTGGATGCCTAAGTCAAATCTGAGAAAACACCATAGCCATGGAGTCTCCTCGTGCTTCCTCAGTCAAACTCGTAACACTATATTTGATTTTGAAAATTTAGAGGAAAACATAAAAACAAAATGGTAAAAAAAAAAAACTTTTTATTGTTCGGTTAACAACAAAAATCTACGTAAAAATAAAGAAAGAAATTATAATATAAAGAGAACAAAATCCATTTTCCACACTAAAAAATGAAAAACAAAAAGAACACTTTTTTAACTCATACTCTTAGTCTAAATATTTGATCACTTTCTATTTCTTCTTCCAACTTCTTCCTTATTTTTTTCTTAAATTATAATATTTTTTAATTTTACGTTTTTGATGATTTTTATTTCTTTCTTCTAAATCCCATTTTCCACATTATAATCGTTTCATACGAACAATATACAAAATATAGAATTCCTTTAATTTTCTTTTCCTATCACCGCCATCGTACTTCTGTCTCCAAATCCCTAAATGTTGGCCCGAACACAGTGTAAATGCAAAATGTTGGCCCGCGCATGCTACCAAATAATGAGTGGCCAGCGATGAAACGAAAAGTTGAATTATGCAAGTAAATCATCCGACGACGATACACCACCGTTCCGCATTCCGAACGGTGAATTGGTGAGATGGTTCGGCCACCTATCACACAACATAAATATTTGGGAAACCATATGAACAACCATAGTCATATACACCACAGTTTGACGGAACGGATCGGTCAACAGAGCCTCAGCATATAGAATTGTTATAGAACACCCAGGAAAAGGGCAGCTGGACAACAATCACCACCCACGATTGCAATCAACTCGCCAGTAAGGACACAAGGAAAAAGTGTCATCTATGATGTCTCTCTCAATGGGATGTTGCCATCAACCACCTTGCCAGTAAGAAGACTCAAGTCAGGTCACTTAGAAATAAGATGGCACGCCTAGAATTTATATGGGTATTGCAATTTCATCATATCAAAGATTACCATTTGCTCATCATACATATATCTGAGCGCACAACCAATACACATGCAATGAAATCACTAGTCGTGAAAAACAGCAAAAAATGACACCAAAACAGTAACTTATACTACTACCATATCTGATTGTGATTCACCAGATGAAACACAAACCATATCCCTTATTTCTCAGCCAGAGACTCCACAGCATCCTCACTACCATCAGAAAACCGGTCGTGGAATCAATTAAGTTTTGAGAATAATTTTAACTGTAAACTTGCAACTCGGCATTCAATAAGAGAGTAAGAGAAATCTGTTCTAGAAACAATGACTCATGCCCATCAATCCGAATGGATCAGAAACTCTGTAAGCTTTCCCCGTCTAGAAATTCATCAACTTTAATGTTTCTCAGAAGAACCTACAATTTTCATTTTATGATGTTAACAGCTTGAATTCACTTCCGATTAACAGATTAACCAACAAATGATTGCAAAACAAATATCATTATCTCTGTTACAAGTTCATAGGAGCTCAAGGATTTAGGATTTAGACTCGTCAGACGTGCACAGACACAAAAATGGAAGTGCACATACACATTCAAGAGAGACAGGGTACTCGCTAACAAGCAGCAAAGCCTTACAAATTGTTTAGTATGTGTTCTTTATTTGAAATCAATATAATAATACATGTTATAAGCATCCTAGCTATAATATCCAATCTTTCTAGAGCTTCAAAGTAAAATTCCCAGAACCTTTAAGAGCTTACAAGTACCAGAACTTGGAAACTACCATTACCATTAAGTGTCTGAATATATCAAAGGATATAGATATTGGAAATTTTTCAACCCTTAATCACAGAAAAATACAATAGAACAATCTAAACATTTCATGTGCTGGTAGAGCAGAATCAATATACATGAAGCCACACAACAGAACACTAGACAACTCACATGGGAAACATATAGATAAGAAATGCCTACCTCTCAAGCCAAAATTGGTTTTACACAGTTTCATTTGCAGTAGGGAGATTAGTTACTTTTCCCACAGCAACAGTTTTTCCTGTCAAAAGTGAAACTCAGTGATTTTACTTAAGTGGTTGGGGAAAATTCAATATTAAAAGTGAAAAATGCTATTCTAACACCTTCAGTGCGAAGAGTGAATCGTCCGAGCTGCGCAAAATCTGAGAACTTCTCAATGCATATTGAGTTATTCACCTAAGAAGCATAATTAAACAGCCAAAATGAAGTCATGTCCACCAAACCTATAAGAATTGAAAGCAGCAAGAGCAATCACTAAACTGAAACTGTTAACTATGTTTGGATGCAAATTTGCCTCCTTCGAAGTAAATTCTTCCAAATGTACCAAACATCAAAATAACACTTTTTATCTCTCTCTCTCACTCCTACTTTTATGCCATTCTTAAATTTCCATCCCAAAACATACAAACATATTGGGAATATTGATAGATTCAATTAGAGGGGAAGCAAGATTAGAGGCAGAGTAAGTGGAATGACACTGAAGAAATAATCCTCTACAATATATGAATAAAATAGAAACCGCATGATTTATATATCAAGATACATGGTTTTAAACACGGAAATAGCATATTAACTAAGTATTCATACAGCTAAATGTGTACTAATGCTAACCTGAACGCAGCACTCTACCAAAGCACCTTTCTTAACAAAGAGCGGCTTCTTTTTCATACTTTTTCTGGTTTTTGGATCAATCTGCCGTATCAACTCAACAATCTCACATTCCTCTACCACTGCATGAATGTGCAAAACAGCCTTGTAGCCAGCACAAAAAATTGCCTGGATCCAAAACATGATTATTTAATGAAAAGCACTCACGAGTAAGAAATACAAAAAAAAAAAAAAAAAAAGTAAACAAAGGCAAACAAATCAAAGCAAGAAAAAAAAAATACATTGTCAAGCAACTCCAGAATCTGCAGCTGGGCAACAAACTCTGATACAGCAGGTATTGACTTTGCTGCAGGAGTAACAACATCGATCTTCGTCATAGAAAATACTAAATTAAAATTGCAAAAATAAAGAGACTTTTATACAATATGCAGTCTATATGATACCCACACTATAATTAAACAGGGAAGGGTTAATTGGCATTTTAATTAAATTCCTTAAATACCCCTCTAATTACAACTGATTCCTTAGCACTCCCCATTTTCCAATTTTGTTATTAACCAATACACTTTCTTTCACCAACTTAATTTCTCTTTTTACTTCATCTTAAATTTAAATAATATTTAATTTATTTATCATTCAATGCTATATTTATACATATATTTTAATTTTTAAAGCACATGCAATGAGTATGCCTCAACTGTCATCTCAACTGTCATCTGTACTATAATAGAATTAGAGAGGGTATAATCGATCTTTTAATTAAATTCTTAAATTATTACTCTTATTAAAACTTCTCTAGCACTCCCCGCTTTCCAATTTTGCTATTAACCAACAGTTTCTTCTGCTAACATAATTTATCATTTTACTTTGTCTTAAACTTTTAAATATTTAATTCATTTATCATTTATTACCATATTTATTATCCATAATTTAATTTTTAAAGTACGTACAATGAATGCACCTTAATTGCTATCTATGCCACAGAATTGCAGAGGGTGTAATTAGTATTTTAATTAAATTCTTAGAATACTCCTCTAATTACAACTTCTCTAGTGCTCTCCACTTTCCAAATTTGCTATGAAACACACTTTCTTCCACTAACATAATTCATCTTTTTACTTCATTTTAAATTTTAATAGTGACCATTCCAATAACCACAATTTCAAATCTCATGCCCGTTAAGAAAAACACATACGCAAATGGATAAGTTATATTTTGTTTCCATTGATGGTAACTAGTTGCAAATGCCAGTAGCATATTCAACCCCAACAATCTTAAAATAGGGATGTTTCATGAAAGAACACTTCACAAAAACCAAATATCAGGGAAAGCAAGAGATCAACTCAAATCACATACCAACACTACATAAAACAAAACCGGCTAAGAGATCCTCTTCTTCAATCCCAGACAACCTAACTCGCAAGTTTTCACCCGGTCCAGCACACCTCACTTTATCTTCATCACAGAAAATGGCAAGAACTTTCACTTGTACCTGAAAATTTAGTGATATTTAACACTTCCAATGTCATTTTACAAACTACTCAAAAAATCATAAATATGCTCTACTATAAAATCAAGAAAGGCATTAAAATTACCTTATTTGGCATGACCAGTAAATTATCACCTTCACAAATACTTCCAGATTCTACTTTGCCCATAACAACAGTTCCCATGTCTTTAAATTTGTCAATAATAGGCATTCTATTAAAACAAACAAATGAATTAGGTAGCTGGTTGTTTTGATTGGTATTTCACTTGCTAATCTCATGGAATTATCTACATAAATACACCTTACAGGAAAACAAATTTAGAAAAAGCCATGAACAATTGCTATACTACATCGGTTAATATAATCTGTAACTGAAAAATAAAATAGTAATAATATAATAACCTAAAATAGATATAAAATAACTAGTATACACGACAGAAACCATCTCAGAAGATTGTATCTGGATACTTGATAGATGAGTGTTGAGATTCAACCAAAACAAATGGACAGATAAAACATAATTATATTCTACCTAAAAGGACCTTTAGGGTCACGTGGTGGAACTTCAACAGCATCGAGAACTTCAAAAAAGCATGGACCATTCCACCATGAGCATATACTTTTGTCCACTCTGGTTTTCATATTTGACCCGAAGAGACCAGATATTGGAAGAAACTGTACATCTGGAAAATATAACCAACCCAAACATAGAAATGAAAAGATAAGAAAGACAAGGACAAGAAAAGAGCAGTTGATATCTATACTATTATAGAATGGAGAAGAGAAATTAATTTTTAATTAAACACCTAAAGTACCCTTATAACTACAACAAGGTTAGTAGCCCTTTCCATTTTTTAATTATGCTATTAACCATAGCCTCTTTCTTCTTATAACTTAATTCCTCTTATTTAATAATCTTTAATCGACAAAACTTTAAATACTATATTCACCATGTATATCTATATACTTATGTGTTATCTAATTTAAGTAATGCTATTTTATTATTAAACTATAAAAATATAATTATTTTATATTTTATTATAATTAATGAACTTATACAAATTTTTATAAGCATGCATACACAGCATGCACAAAGTTTTACCCCTTTCACAGAATGGAATTCACAAGAAATTTCATCATAAGAAAGAAAATTGGAAACAACAATACATTCTGCATCAGTCAGAATGTTCATGAACAAGCTGCATATCATGTCAATAGTTCAATAAACCTTCTTTTTTAATGAAAAGACATGCAACATATGCTATAATGCCATCATTTCTATAACTTGTCATAAAAAAAGTACTTCTGGCCCACCCATTCACATTTATCCCTCAGACCAAAAAGAAATTATAATGGTGAAATGACAAACATCTCAAAAATATAAATACAAAAATGTGGGAAAAAATGCAGATACTGTATCACGTATGTCCAAAATCTAAACAAACTCTAAAGTTAACATCAAAAGCTAAGGTTTTCATAGAGATATTTATAGTGCTGTGCCACTCAGCAAAAGACATCATGACAAAAATAAAGAATGAAGTTAAAGAGTTACTCCAAAAAACAAGATGATAGTTCTAAGTGACCTTCGAATTTAGTAAAAGCCATCTAGAGAACAAGAAAATGCTTCTCTCAGCACCAAATGCCTCAAAGTAAGATGCTTTCATTAACTGTATATTTTTTCAAACCTTTTAAACCATTACCACCTCCAAACACTAATTGTGAAGCTTATATTGTAGTCATGCACAAACCTTCTATTTTTTCAACCAACAACTCATTTGGAACTCCATGCTCAGTTAAATAGGCACCATTTTCATAGGATAGGGTTAATTTTTATATCATAATCACAAATAACCGAAGGGGCCTATGCATATATAATGGGTGCATTTGAGCGGGTAGATTGGAGGTCACACTAAAACCTATTTTTGATGAAAACCCAACCCACTTAAACTCAACCACTTCCAACACAAAGTTCGTCACAAAACCCACCACTCTTACCTGAGAAAAACAGGTAAAATGTCTTTCAAAAAGCATCAAATCACATCACACAATCATAGTGAAAAAGCTACATGAACATAAAGATATAAGAGTGCTGTAAAGCGAAAACTGCAACATATCTAAAGTCCTGGAGAACATAAAAAAAAAAATTAAAATTAAAAAAGTAGAGAAAGTAAAGAACAAAAAAAAGAACTAAAATAAGGGTAGTTCTGTAAATTAACTATATGCAACAAAAATATTTATTCAAATAATAATATAGTATAGATATATAATAGTTTTAAAAATATGAAAAACACATCTGAATGACACAATCCAAGAGACTTCCAAAATACAATAAAAAGGGATTATTTTAACATGTCAATGAGATGCTATGTTACCTTTTTTCACATTATAACCAGAAGTCTTCAAAAATGAAACCATTTTTGACTCAATTTCATCAAATCTGCCAAAGCAAGATGTTACCAAAATAATGAGCAGAGGGGATCCACTATTAAAAGATAACAACCATATTTAAAAACACCTTTCTTTTGACCACTTCACAGTAGGGTCATCCATTTTGTTAACAACAACTAGAAGCTTAGAGACTCCCAAAGTCTTCGCTAGTTGGACGTGTTCACGTGTTTGACCACCTCTCTCATAACCAGTTTCAAATTCTCCTCTTCGAGCAGAAATTACCTGGGCATTATATAAGGGGCATTAATCTTTTGGTATGGGGACTATACAGAATCAGAAAATCAACTCTTATCTAGTGGTAAATTTTCCACAAAGTAGAAGCAATACTCACCAATACACCTATATCTGCTTGAGATGCCCCACTGATCATGTTGGGTACAAAACTTTTATGCCCCTGCAAAACAGAAGAAAACTCAAAAATTACACAATGAAAATCACAAATAGGGGCAAGACAGATAAAATGTACACATAACAGCTAATAAACAAGAAGTAATAAGAGCACATTCCATACAGTTGCCAAAAAACAGTAGCATAAAATATGAGAAGTAAGTGATTCAACTGTATACAGTTCCCCCGTTCTTTAGCCTTAGCTTGCCATCAGAGTGCAAAAAGCTAGCGTCTCTGCCCTGTTCACCCAGGGGTCACACACCAACCATAAAACCACATTCAATAAGTGTCATCCGGTAAAAGACAGTTTAATAAAGCATCAATACCAATGGACTCCTCCATAATGTTAAATATTAAATGAATCTTCCTTGTATATATTTTAAAAGACACAAAAATCAAGAGTAAGACCATGCATGGGGGCTGAAGCCTGGCCAGTTCCCGGAGGTACAAGGGAAGAATGTCTTATGTCAAAAGAAGATGATCTACCTATTTCTTGACCCAATGCTCAAAAACGAATCACTGTGCATCCTATTTGCAGCATCCTCAGACCTGCCTGTTCCACCTCTGTTCTTTTCAAACACAGCCCCATTTTGAGCTTAGTCAATTTTCAGTAGTCTTAAGTTTTCTTTCAGACGAAGCCCGTATGGGAAACCAAAAAGAGGAAATTGTTGGGCTGGAAGATAAAGGAAAACAAAAAACATTCCTTTGGTTTTGTTTCCACAAAAATGTTTCCACCTCCCAAAAGCAAAAGAAGTTCTCATTTTGTCTCTTCCCCATCATTATAAACACTAATTTTTAATTTACACATGTATATTCCAATTATCTAAATTCTTATATCTGGATTTATACATATTTGATCATTATATTAATTAATACACACACATGTACAGATTCAATTTTTTGTGAAAATATGGCAACATACAAAGATATAAATTATAATGTAACATGAACGCTAGACAAAACTTCTATCTACAGAAAGTAAACACAACCCCACCCCCCACCCACCCAAAAAAACGGGGGTAAAAAAATGAAAAAACTCATACTTCACATTTCCCAGTCCCCAGACCACCCCAAAACAAAACCAAACAGAGCCTCAATTTCATGATATTTTCCTATCAGATGAAATAAATTTTGACTGCACTATCGTTTCAACAAATGAATTATTATAAATAATAATTTTTTCCTCCAACAATATTTGTACAGAAGTTCTTTCCATATTTCTCTTGATACCAAGCAAGGGAAGCACTTCTCCATAGTCTCAGATTGTCTCCATTGAGATGAGGGAAACATTTTTTTTTTTTTGTTCACAGAAATTATAGAAATTTATTAAATTATCTCTTCAAATATGGGAAAGTTATTTTTCTTGACAACTTTTTTCCTGGAATATCTTTTCCATTATTTCTTTCTTTTCCTATATTTTCTGCAGGCTGGCACCAAAGAGAGCCTTATTGTTTTCTTTACATAAAAAAAGCCCTAATGTAACAATGTATGGAACTTCATTAACAACCATGGAATCCCTGAAACTAAAAAGGCAAACTTGTGAAAGCAACTGTAGCTAGGAATTTGAGATCAACATGGGAAAACATAAATGTAACAGAAATGCTAAAGCCCGCTTAATGTCATTAGCTTTACAATATATCTTATGACCTTACACACAACAAGGAAAGGGAAGCAGAAAATCCAACTTAAGGTAATTTAGCATTGGATGTACACATGCACAAGGAATATGAAGCACCAAGATCTTTATCCTAGAACTGAGAGCAAGACCAGAAAAATAATATCTTGATGTCAAAACCAAAGTGAACATTTTTCACTGAAAGGTTTTTCTTGATTTTAACTATGTGATGAACAAATCAACCAGCAAAGCAATTTTTTCCCAGCCACCATTTGTCAGCAGTGGGACATCAGTATCAATCAGAGGTCGCATACATAATTGCATTTGCAACATATGTAATTCAAAAAATTGAAAAGTTAAAGGAATGTGAAGACAAAATAAGTCGTTACCAGGGCATCCAATATCGTAAATCTAGTAGTTTCTGATAGCAAGACAAGCAAAATAATATCTTGATGTCAAAACCAAGGTGAACATTTTTCACTGAAAGGTTTTTCTCGACTTTAACTATGTGATGAACAAATCAGCCAGCAAAGCAATTTTTTCCCAGCCACCATTTGTCAGCAGTGGGAAATCGGTATCAATCAGAGGTCGCATACATAATTGCATTTGCAACATATGTAATTCAAAAAATTGAAAATTTAAAGGAATGTGAAGACAAAATAAGTTGTTACCGGGGCATCCAATATCGTAAATCTAGTAGTTTCTGTTTCAAATTGGGCTCTTCCAACTTCAACTGTTTTCCCCTACAATAAGAAACATTCTTTCACAGTTTAGGCAGCAAATGTTCCCAAGATATTTGGGGCACTAAGGAAAAAGAAAACCACAGAGCAATTAGCTATAGTAGCCTATATAACATATCAATACCTTGACTCGCTCTTCCTCATTTGTATCCATAATATAAGCCATGTACCTATATTTTGAAGATAAAGATTAATAGAGAAACAATACAACTAAGCTTGATGGCAAAATTTGTTTCTAATCAATTAATGACATTATACTAGGAATGGAATCAATAAGCTACAATTTGAACTTCGCAGTCAAGGATACTGAGTTACATTATACTCCCACAAGAAGATATTTTTTTTCATTAGTGATTGCCCATATTTATAACGTACTGGAATCAAGTGCAAATAGAGAACAACTCAGGGGTATAACTAATTTGCTAAGAACTACTCACCAACTCTCTCTACTCTTGTCTTTAGCCTCTTTCTCATATTTTTGGATGGTGCGCTCATCAACATGACCACTAAGATATAATGTTTGCCCTCCAATTGTTGACTTCCCTGCATCTGCAGAGATACGACGAATAAAACTTGCAATAAGAGGCTGCAACATGGAATCTACAGTCTCTTCCAGTCATATACTGCAGGGTTATATATTTAAATCTGAAGTTCATATTATTCTTCTTTTTTTATTTTTTGGACATTATCCCTGATTAAGCATTTTTCTCCACGCCAAACAAACAGAACGCAACAAATTAAGTTGAATGACCCCACCAGCATTCAAAAAAGTGAGTTAAATAAAGAGAATATAATAGCCAAGCATTACAAATGAAAACATGTCCACCGGAATGACAACAATTTCAAGCAGTGCCAATTCCAAATGGTGAAAAAGGCTTAGCCTCTCCATCCAAATCTACATGTACACATATTCTTGTCAAAGAACCAGATTTGTGCTCTGTTTTCTAGATAGTAATTTATATTCTGAACAAATTCACAGATAGAAATGATAAGTTGTTGCTATGTTTCCCATTAATTTTGAAAGCACAAACTTCCTCTCTTTATCTAGAAGTCAGAATTAATATAACATCACCCAATCAGGGATCAGAGGGGTGTAAGGATTCATGGATTATAGAAATGTCCTCACCAACATGACCAATGAATACAACATTCAAGTGTCGCTTTTTCGGGTCCTCCATCTCATCTTCAAGTTCATCTGGAGGAGAGCTTCCCTTTTCTTTCTCTGAATAACAAATGAAACAAAAAAAATAATAAGCACCAATTTCTCAAGGAAAAGAATATACAAATAAACAACCTCAAATGCTGCTTCATGTAACAATTAACATCCCCCTTCGCCAAGTCTCCACCTCCAAAGAAAGAAAAACTATGGTTATGTTTGATTTTGTTTTTGGTGTGAGTTTTTAAGAGCATTTTCTTGAAAATCATGTAAAAATGAGAGAGAGAGTTTAAAAATATAATGATTTAAGTAAGTGTATTATTTTGTAAACAGCATGTTATACAGTAATTTAAACATTCCATTTTGTAATTGATGGTTTGATTTATTTTATTTCTGTGGATAAGAAATATGATAAGCTAAATGAAAGGATTATTTCAAGTTTTCCCTTTTCTTTGATCTTTGTTCTTATCTGCATGTCTAATTGATTCAATAAAATAAAGATTAACAATTTTATAAATTTTATACTCTACTGGCATTTGCAAAGCAGTGTGAGAGCATGGCATCTTTGAAGACTGTAGACCCCAAAGAAGTACAAATACGTCGCCACGAAGTAGGCTATAACAAAGTCTGAAGTTTTATGAACTATATGACTATAGTCATAATCAGAAAATGCCTGGTACACAAAATTTGCAAGTTTAATCCTCAACCCATTAACTGCAAAGCACATAATATGACACTCTACCAACCTCTGTCAGTTTCATCTGGATTTATGGCTGCTTCACATTTCACATCCTCTGAGTTTGTCATCACAATGTCAGCTGGCCATAAACGAAAAATCACAACCACAAGTCAAAAAGCAGTCAACAAAAGTTCACAAGTTCACAACCAGCAGGAAAAAAGGATAATAATCCTCACAAAAGTTCATATATTGTCAATGTGAAATTTTAATACCATGTATCAAGCAATTCAGAAGCACATTTTGCCTTCATCACATTAACTACCATGCATATAATAGGTACTTTTACCTACCTCCATCAGATTTTTCAGGATTTGCATCAAAATCAAGCTTCCCATCTTCTGGGTTACCCATCACAGTATCATCCGCTAGGAATAAAGAAATAATAACCAGAAAGTAAAAGGTCACAACACGTAGGCTATTGCTGAGCAATATTTTAAGACTCCATATATTCAAAAACAGGCAATTCCAGGAGCAAATAGCCCATATATTCAGTCTTTAACTCACTATCAATTAAGTGAATCATATGTATTATCTACTTTCGTCAGTCTTAACAGGATTTACAACTAAATCAGGCTTTCCGTTTTCTGTGTCAGCCATCAGAGTATCTTCAGGTAGCATTCAATAGAAACCCTTGTTACTATCCTCAACATAAGAACCATAGTAATAACAAAAGCAATACCAGTTCATGCAAATAGAGCAAACGAATGGCTTTAGAAATTTAAATAACAAGCAAGCAATAAACAACAAAACGATAATAGCATATAAAATCCCAACTTTCTATTCCCTAATTACTTATAAACAGGCCATCTTCGAATAAAATCCACCAAAAGAAAAAATAAATCACAGGAACAATCTTACCAGAAGAATCAAGCTGCAAGGCCTTGATGTCCTCCTCAATTTCTTCAGCAATTCAGAAAAATTCAAAAAAGGCAAAAACCCAAGTCAGCACCCAAAACAGTTAAAATTAAGCAAAAAAAACGAACAGATGAAAACGAAACGGTGAATCAGACCCTGGGTTGGAAGCGTCCGACCCAATTCCGACATGGCTTGATATAAACACAACACAAAACAATTATAAAGGAAAAAGAGGTATTCAGTGGATCAGAATTAGTTGGCCGGACAGAGAACAGCGTTCGAAGTATAGATAATTGGTGGCAAGAGGGGCGGTGGAGCTCCCTTGATGACGATTGCAACCGAGCAAATCTCCTCTCTAGTTTGGGCTTTAGGGTTTCGGACGAAAGAGGCGTAATGAGTCTTCCAACTTTGGGCCGGAAATTACGAGGGCCGCCATCTTCAGCTTTCTTACAACTAATAGTTTGATCTTTTTCTATATTCAATCTTTCATACCATTGAGGCTTTTTTAATAATCTTCTCAAAATACTCTTCATAACTATATTATTAAGCCAATCTTTACAGTAGATATTTCTAATCTTAATGTTACACCAAATATTCCCCTAATATCTATATATACTGTCATCTATATTTATATGTACTAAGGGTAAGCATTTAAATTTGGTTGCATATTGTAAAATTAATACAATACCCATATTCTATAACTTATTTTTATTTTTCTTTATATTTTAATATAATTTTACACTTTTTTATCTCTTATTTATCATATCTTTCAATTCACTCTTTATAGGCATGCATACATACATACATACATACATACATATATATATATATATATTATTTTTTAGGAAAAGTACTTACCTTTAATTTTAAGATATATCTTTATCATTCATTACAATGAATAAATTTTATAATTATAAAAATTTATAAAGATGCATTGACTGTGTTGTTATTACTAATCATCAAGTGATAGGAATTAATTTGGCTGCACATTGCAGATTTATAGCATTATCCTTAATTTGTAAATTTGCACAAATTTGTATGATCAACAAAGCCAAATATACCCCAAAACAATTACAGATGTATCATTAATTCTTTTTTTATGTGATATATCCACTAATTTCCAACTATTATTACAATCATTGTTCTTGTTATTATTTGCATTAATTGAAATTATTATTTTTATTGATGATTAGGTCGAAGACTGGGAATAATGGGAAGAGCTTTTACCAAATGAGCATATATTTTTAATATAGGATAGGGTCATGAGTCCAACGAACTATTATCCAAGTGTGTACGGAGGCACTGTGTGTTCAATAAGAAAGTTATCTCCTTACAAGTAAATAATGTATTTTTTCTATGCAGTTAATGTTTTATGTGATGGAAGCCCTTGACCAAAGTATTATGTGATTAGAAAGGTGTTTTTGATAAAAGCATTAATCTCACGAGGCAACGTCCATTACTCAATTGCAAGCATTAATCTCCTTACAAGTAAACAATGTGTTTTTTCTATGCAATTAATATTCTATGTGATGGAAGTCCTTAGCCAAAGTATTGTGTGATCAGAAATGCGTATTTGATAGAAGTATTAATCTCATGAGGCAACATCAATTGTTCATATGACTGAATTTTTAAGTTTAATTAAATTCGTGGCTCTCACTCAGTTGGAACAAAGTAAGATAAAAGTTTTATACTATATGGTATTCATGATCAGAAGCATTCATTGAGATCTGCTTTACTTCATCTTAATTAGGCTACGGTGTGGATTGTAGACTAGATGCTACTCAAATCCTTCAGCCTATACTCATTGGCAATTAAGGACGAATTTAAAGAGCTACACACAAAAAGTTAGAATATATGATAAGTGTTAAACTTGTGAGACATGAATGAGACTTGAAAAGTCTCATTGATGATATTGAGAAGACTCATAGAATATTTATTTGGTAGCAGTTAGATTAGTCCATATAAATTAACATGGTACTTGTTAATAATAAGATTATTAATTGAAAGCACAATAGGCCTTTAATTAATGGAGATTAAATAAAGGGATAAGACACAAGTGAAATTATTTGGGTGCCAATTATGTTTGTTAATCATGTGATTATTAATTAAAAACATGGTAGCCTTTGATTTGATTAATTAAGTTAAAAAATATAATTCCATTAAATTTCAATTATTCATACAAATTAATAATTGATGTGATCCAAAACTATTGGGGAGTCCAATTTGTATTGAATCACATCTTCAAACATACAAATAACTAAGAATTAAGATCATATATAGGAATTTAATGTGGTTTGGTCATTTGGCCTACATCCATAGATAGAAGATAGGGAATGTTTTATTTATGTGGAGAAATTATACATGCAAAGAGGTTATATTTCAAGATGAAACGAGAAGGTAAATTCTTTTGTGTATTCTCTAGGAGAGAATGGAAGAAGAAAAAAACTCACCCCTTAAGAAGAGGAAATAATTGTTTTTCTCTATTCAATATCCAACTATCCCCTCTTCCCCTACTTTTCCTCATTCTTGCCTACTCTTCCCTGCAATTAGGTGGTGGTTAGAAAGGTAAATAATGATGGTGATTAATGCATATAATTAGGGGATTTGATAAAGTCAAATTTAAGTCATATATCACTACTCTCCCAAAACCTAGATTAAGAAATAGATATAGAGTTTAATTCTTCGGCTCCTTTAGCCATGGGTACTCTTGGCCTACAAAATATAAAGATGACTATCGTGCATAAAATGAGATAAACAAATATCATATATAATAATATGATAATATTTGTTAAAGGGCAGTAATGTCTGACACTTGGCCTTTATATACTTATTTTTCCCATGTTGGCATTAAGCTTGTAGTGTGCATCCGTCTCTGGGCATGCACCCACTCCATTGCATGCATCATCCCATGGCATGCATTATCCATGGCATGCAATCAACTCCTGAGCATTTGTAACATGGTGTGCATTCAATATGTGGTGTGTACCTATCTCGCGGATTATATTCTAGCCTTAGTCTTGCTTTTGTCTTTAGCCACTTACTTTTTAAAAAGAATTATGCATCGTGCAAAATTTTATTACTGTATAAAAGAAATATTACGTAACAAACTCATACATTAGAGGAAGAAGAATTCCCTGTCGTATCTTGTATGATTAAGTACTGAACCATAACTTGTCGATAGTATAGGGAAGATTAACTTCAACCTTAGAACATTTCCAAAGAAATAGTAGCATGCATCCCTACTTCTGTTTGATCCTTCCATGTGGTTAGAGATAGGTTGGAAGATAACCAATTGGCTAAATTGAAGCCAGTCCAAACTTGATTTATCCCATGAACTGAGTTGAATGTTCGAACCAGGAAATTGCAAACAGCAACACTTTTGTTACCTCATGAAGTAATTATGACTTGACCAATTATTTTATCCCATGATACATAAGACCAACTCCCACAAGAAGAGAGCACAGCCTAGCCTGATAATGCCTTGATGATTACAACACTGTACATGGGATTTTCTTACAGCTCATGAAGTTGTTTTAGGCATCCGTGATTGTAGACGTATTGGAAGTCCAAGCAACATTGATAACCATTGGTTCCAGCATCCTTTTAGAAATCAAATTGAAGCATCGCCAAAGATTCAACCTTGAAAGATTACACCAACAGAATAGGTCATCAAGTGCAGAGGAGTATATTTTATTGTGAAAACTGAATTCAGATCATTCTCTAATGCCATCCAATGAGCGCACACGCAGGACTTATTAGATAGGAGAAGCTTAATAAACTATTTGAAGAATTGATTCTAACTGAAATGCTCAGCTCGACTAATAAATTGCTCCTATGATCAAGAAAGGATCAATTATTTCCAACTAGCTTAGAATCAATAACCTTCAATCCAATTATCGACCAATATAATTGAATTTAACCAACACTAACATTATTTCTCTAATATATTGAGAATTGATTGAGTTTGATTTTTGTCTTATTAGTGAAAATTTTGTGAATAAAAACAAAAGGAATATGAACTTTCAAGTCGAGATTGGAGTTTTTTTGGGACAGTGAAAGTCAAATCATATCTAGTTAGCAAGATTTTTATTTATTTTTTAAAATGCATACATCTATATATATATATATGTATGTATGTATAGTATGATAACTGATTGTTAAAAATTTTAGTGTTTGAACGATGATTAGACTTTGAAAATCATTGTTTATGTAAAAGTAATAATTCAATTTTATGTATTTATAACGAATGGTTTATATTATATGTGTATATATTTCAAATAAATATTATGATTAAATTTTAAATATATATGTGTGTGTGTGTGTACTTGTGTGTATTTGCACACATTATGCTATAAAAGGCATAAGCTCATTTCAGCTGCACAATATGAAATTATAAAATTGCTATTATTTTAATTGTTTAATTTCAATTTCTTTGTTAGCTTTCTTTTAACATATTTATATTTGTATTTTCTTTTAAATTTTCTATATTTTAATTTCTTTTTATCTTCTTAATCTTTTGGTATAATTTTTAATTTTAAATATTTTAAATTCTATTATTCAAAAGACAATAACTTTTGACTTTATAAATAATTTTGTATGGACATAGAGTATAAGACTTATACAAAACAAAATATGTATTTTAAAATATTTTTAGGTATTTTGAGTATTCGACAAGATCATTCAAATCAGGTTTTTTTGTTATTGGGATAGGCGAATTCTTAGAGATCCATCCCCCGAAGGAACCGGACATGATAATTTTTTATCATCCGGCTCGAGCAAGACTCAAAAGAACCAAATAAATCCATAAAAAATCTATGTGTTGACTATATCTACACATATAAAATGCGGTTAATCCTGCCGTGGCCCAAGCTATTATTGCGAAAATAGGCGAATACAACCAACTATCATTAAGAATTTCATCTTTTGACCAAAAACAAGCAAGAGGCGGAATACCACAAAGAGAAAATGTACCTAATAAAAAAGAGGTTTTGGTAATCGGTACATGTTTTGCTAAACCGCCCATAAGAACCATATTCTGAGTTTTATCCGGCGAATAGCCAACAATAGTTTCCATTGAATGAATAACCGATCCAGACCCTAAAAATAATAATGCTTTGGAATAAGCATGAGTAATCAAATGAAATAAAGCACTTCGATAAGAACCCATTCCTAGAGCTAACATCATATAACCCAATTGAGACTCGAAGCGGAATGAATCCCATAAATCATTTTATAATAGTAGACATGCAATCCTCATTCAACATGTTTTAAAAATAGGAAAAAAAATTGAAAACAAAAATTTTCCTGAGATTTATTGCAAAAAAATGATAAATAATGGAACACTAGTATATTAAGTATCAACTTTAATACCTATAAGTTTGAATTAGGGTTGTTTGAGTTTGACACAACTCAATTTTTCTCAAGCTCAACTCGAGGTTGAACTTGAGTTTAGTTGAGTTCAAGTCAATTATATTAAACAAAAAAGAATATTTTGAAGAAAATGACAATGAGGGTAAATTCAAAATATAACTTGTGACCACCATATCTGTTACATGTTGAGGCATTAGATATAAACTAATCAACTAAATTGAATAAATGTGAATATAATAAGAGTTCTTTGAGAATTTAAATGGCAACCTCTAATGTCACAAAAATGCATTGCACTACTATACCAAATATACTTCATCGTAATGATTTTAATGCGAATTATGTTTCGATGAGGTGAGATTTGACAAGTACTCGAACTTGTTATATTACCCATTTGACTATACTTAAGTTTATCTGAGTGAACTACTTAACTCGAGTCCAACTTTGAGACAGGCTATTCAACTAGTCAAATGATTAAAAACTAAAATTCCTCCAAATAAGCTATATACTATATACTCTATATAGTTATAATTAAATCCTTGTATATATGTAATCTCAATAATTATGCAATTATGTCTACAGTACCCCCCCCACCCCTTTAAGTTATAGCATGGATGTTAATCATGCCCTATTAATTATAGAAATAATCCACTTGAGCTCCATTCAAAGCTTTTCTAAAGAGATTTGCTAGCTATTCTCTAGTCTTCACACATTTAGTAGACATTAGGCCCTATTGTATTTTTTTTCAAAAACAAAGTGACAATACCGTCTTGAGATGCTTGATTTAGTCATGGGAAACAAAATTAGACGTAATATTTATAGTATTTCAATTGTCACTCCAAATTTTAATGAGCATTGAGATTGTGCCATACTCTAGTTAAAAGATGATATTTTACATTATTTTGCACGTTGACTATGCCATACCTCCATCTCCAACTGTAAATTTGAACATGAGACCACATTGTGAATTATGCTTCCCATAAGACCAGGTTCCTTCAACAAAAATACAATACTTTGAAGTAGATTTTCAATTCTTCTTGGACCTTGCCCAATTAGTGTTTTAAAAGAGTTCAATTCTAGAATGATGAGATTATTGTACAAAATCCCAGGACATGGAGCTCCCTTTAATAAGCATAAAATTTGTGATACGACTACCCATAGGTATACTGTTGGGGTGGACATGTTGAATATGCAATATCTAAATTAAGTCACAATGAGACAATTTAATTTCCTTAAAAATTCTTCTATACTGCTTAGGATATTCGAACAATTCTTTTAATTTTGTAAGCTAACACTATGTTTGGTTTTAATATTTTAGAAAAGAAAAGAAAATATTAGATAAAAAGAAAAGAAATTTGAAGAAATTCAAAATCCCAAGAGCTGTTTGGTAAAATGATTTTTATGAAGAAAAGAAAATGATTAAAAATAGAAAAAAGAAGATAAAAATTCAAATTTTATAATTTTTTTATTATTTAAGAAAAATAATTTGACGATAGATGAGAAAAATAAAAATAATGAAATTTTTAGGAGAAGTAGAGATGGTTAAAATGGTTTTACTCTCATTTCTTAATCATTTTATGAGAAGAAAGATTTTTCTTTAATCTAACTATATTTTCCTTCAACTTTTCTTTTTCTTCTTATTTTCCATATCAATCAAACAAGTAAAATTGTTTTTTCTACCATTTTCTTTTCTTTTCCTTTCCCAAAATCATTGAAACAAACATAGTGTAAGAGTTGGGGGACTATTAAAGTGCTAAGAGTTGGGGGACTATTAAAGTGTTCTATGCTTTAACTCCCAACTTTTCTATTTCATACAATAATTCAAGCACATATTTTTTTCCAAAAAAAAAAAAAATAAAGAAAAAGAAGATTTCCCTTTCTACTTACTACCACTTAAATACCCAAAAAGTGTTTCAATGTCCCAAAATTTTTAGTTTGAAATTGACTATTTAAAAAGGACATAAGTAACAAAACACTTGAATTATCATTCCCCAATAATAAAAATATCATCCACGTAAACTACTAAAAAAGATAATACCAACTTCAAACCACTATCATCATCTTCCAAATAGTTCATTTATTCTAGGGCTACATATTAAATGATAGGTAATTTGACTCTATTCTCCATTTTTAGCATACAAATTTGCTTAAATTGCCACCTTTGTCAATGATTCAACATCTTAAGGCTCTAGAATTAGCACAATTACTTCATCCCTCTTAATCACTTTGTTATTTATTTGAGTTTGATTGAATCATATTTTAAATTTCTTTTTGTTAGTAAATTCACTCGTATAATTAATTATTACTTTTTATCTTTTCTTAATTACTATTTGTTCAAGGATTTGATAATGAAGAAGACTATTAAATGGCATGGATCGAAAGGCCTTTACATCATGAACACACAGATGCCAAAATTTGTAGCCTACTTCGGCATTTTGGTGAAACAACCCCTTCAAAGCATATAGTTAGTTAGATCATCAAGCTCTCCCTTTGTTAAAGAAACTACATATGCCAGTTGGTGGGTGTTGATCTCCCTTAATGGGTACCGATGATTCACTTATCCTAAATTAAGACCCAAATTGAAGTCTAATTTATTTGCTAGCAAAGCTAACTAAGAGACATGTACCACATAGAGACCACAGTTAAGAATTAACTCCATACAATGAGGACATCAAACCTATATATTGTAAAACTTGCCTAACATTTGTGCTAACCTATGGGAAGATATTTTGCATTCCTTTTCATTTGGCCAGGAAGGCTTTTGAGACAACTTAACAACATAAAAGGTTTATGAAATAGGTTGGAAAGTCGATCCCATATTCCACGAATGAATCTTGTGAGCTTTGAATTGGGAGTTAGTAAGGTAGGCACAATGACGATCGATGCCCATGCACTTGGATTAACTAGGCAAGGAGTTGTAGGAGCGATTGCCACCTTCATCCAAGCTATCTTGAACAATTGCATGTTTCGGCCAATTGATCACAAATTGTAGAGTTAGAATTAGAATTGGATTAGGAATTTTGGCTAAGGGCTTAATATTTAGTTTTCTACCCAATTTATGATTATTTTCTAAATTTACTTGGATTATAGAGCGACAAGCAACGAGTTTTTATCATTTAACATGATATTGATTATTTTAGTTTAATGAAAATTTCTTTAGTTTCCACAATTATGACTGTTCTCAAATAAAAATTGATCCATTTAAATTTTGTCTTGAAATACTCATTGTCATGTCAATCAGTAGCAATATATTAATTGTGGCCTTCAGAAACAATGATTACTAAACAATAGATTAACTCTCATTTGTTTTTCTTGAGAAAACAATGTCTCATCATCGATAATGAATAGTAATCATAGTTCTTTTTCAAAGATTATACACAAACATGGATTAACTCTCATTTCTCTAAACTATTTTTTGCTCACTTTTCCTTCAGAAACAAATATTCTAAAATAGATATCTAAATGATCTCAACCTTAAATTTAGCCTTTTGATACGCCATTTAATAATAATTATGCTACATAATACAGTCTTAATGACCCAAAAATGATGACAACGGCACTCTGTTAACACCATGCCATCAGCTTCCCTTAAATCACGATCATCCTTGTCAGTTCTACTTTGTAACAAGAGTTTGTTGGTTCTTAGAAGCATTTGCGATGAACAATAGAAGGTCCACTTTCATCATAATCAGCCTTCGTTACATGTTGGTTTTGAGGAAACACAACTTTGGCTAGTATGGCACCCCCAATCCATGCCGAATATTCCGACAAATTATCTGGCATATATTCAGGTGGCTGTAGAATGAGAAAAAAGAATGGAAAATGCATAAGATAAACATTCATGCAATCATGTTTTGAATAAATCATAATATACTGTAAGAAGCATGCCCATCCATGTTCTTCATAAACTACTATAAACTGAGTAAACCTACGAAAGGATCTGCAGAAAAGGGTATCTCCATTCTGTTAGTGTTACCAATTTTTCTGCAAGCAAATACATATTGCAGGATATCCCAATAAACTAAAATTTTCACAGATCAAATGAACTATGTATTATGTTGATAAATGAGACTAGCAAAGTTGCTATCATCGACAGTGGATTTCAAATTAAGTTTCAATTCAACATAACTAATTTACAATTGAAAGATTTCCAGATGCTAAGGAGTTATTTCCAAGTACCATCTTGTATCACATATACAATTAAGTCAAATTCATAAGGAATTCAAATGAAACAGAAAGGACACATAAAAGAAAAGCTAACCATAGGAAGCTACTACAGTAGAGTACCTTCACCAGACAAGGCCGAATGGCAGAGGAGGAAAGGCTAGCTTCTTTTTGAAATCTATCTTCAAAACCTACAACAGCAAGAGACAGGTGATGGTGTCAGCCACTGCAGAATATCAGAAGCTCTTTGCACAACTAAAACCAATCTAAACGGTAATAGTTAGATGAAAACAGCTCTGCTCACTAATCTTTTTAAAATCAAATGAAGACCAGCTTGAAAAACCTAATGTGAACTTAAATATTGTATATCACCTCTATTATCACAATCAACAGCAACCCATGTAATGTGAATGGACAAACTTTGGTACTCTAACTTCATCAAAAGATCTCACATCTCAGCAAGCATTCCTCAAACTAGTACATTGCATGCTGGAAACTAAAAGATAAAATTTTTACTCAGTTTCAAAATTGTTACACTTGAGCTGAAAAGGAGGTGATGGGGGAGTTCAGGAATTTGTATATCAACACAGAAAGCAATAGCTGATAGTCGCAGGTAAATAGTTGTGTATACAATTGGAGGGGACCTTTCTTAACTTCCAAGCATATTAGGCAGCTAAGTCCTATAGAATTTAATTACAGATCCTTGCTGGGATCAGAAAGCACCTTTCTATGGATAGAAAGATCAGATAGAAAACTTCAATGCTAGGAATTGTTTAATGCGTATAAAATTTACTACACCAAAAGATTCCACTGCCGTGAAAGTGTGGCTAGAATGTGTCATATTTAATTTATAAGGGGCATAAAAGTATAATCTAAGGCTAAGCAGATCATAAAAACAGATTTTATCAACTCTGAATTCAGAATTCTTTTCTCTCCTGTAAACAGATTCTATTTACAAACCAATAGATGAGCCTCTTCAACACACTTTATTCGAAAAATTGAGGCATGATCTGTTACAAAAATACGTTTTTTACCTGTTGTTAGTGAAAGTTAAGACCATACTCCAAACAAGCCAGACTATTAGAAAGGAAATTAAAAATTGATCTGTCGAAGAGAAGACCCGAAAGCCAAATATGAGGCACACTCAAAATGGAAGTCTGTATCTTCCTGAATGGTCTAACAATCAGAAGAGCAGAACCTTTATGATATTAATAAGCCTTAAAGATAAAAAAACCTTGTTCAAAAGCTATTATTGATATATATTTCCTTTCTGAAAGCATGGCGATATCAGTTAGGTATAAAAGAAAGTATAATAAATGAAGGAATTAGTGATGAGCTGTATTTCTTATTTGGTTGAGATAAAATAATCAAAATCTTACCAGCCATAGAAGCACTTCCACCACAAAGTACAGTATTTTCTAGCAGCTGGCGGTGATTCTCAGATGACACAGTTGAAACACATCGAACAAGCTGCTCAACTATTCCATGTGCTTCTAAACCTAAAATAGACGGCTGAAATAAGGCCTCACCAACAGTATACCTTTCAAGTCCAACTTTAATCACCTGATTGAGCAACACCAAAACATCAATCCAACTATCAAAGAAAATAAAAGAGAAAGGCAATCAACAAAATAGCTCCATTGATTAGAAAGCACAAAGTACTAGAAGACAAGGCCACAAAATTTAGTAATGTACAGAACCATTTCTAGTTTGTGAATAAATTAATTCCAATAACTAACAAATCAGTAACCTCCAAGCTTTGAATTCTGAGAACATCAACAATGAATATGCATAGAAGCTCTAACTCCAACCTTAAGATAAGAGCGCATACAAGCATGCATAAGTGGGCACTGTTTCTTTCAAGCAAACCTGCCACACAGCACTTGTTAACCTGAAACCATACCCACTAAATATCTAGGTTCTAGACTTTTAGGTGGCCCCAGGTACCCATACATAACCTACAGAAGATTCAAGATATCACCAGATAGCTGAAGTCTTATTTTCTGCATAATCATTAATAGGCCAAAATAGCTCCCCCCTCCACCTCCATCCCCCCCAACAAAAATCCCAGTTCATTATCAAGTGGGAAAATGTATACCTGTCCATCGGGCAGAGTGTGTTGCTCCTCAGGACATGCCTGCAGGATTCTTTCATAAGCGGCAGCATCCTCAGCAGAGCATGCATATTGCTCCTTCAACTTTTCAACATCAGAGATGCTGAAGTTCACAACAGGATTGGATTTACGGAGCTCTTGAGCAAATAACTTTGTCAAATCCGAACCCCCCATTTCAAATCTTCTTGAAGATATGTGCTGAACAGCACCTTCAATTACCGACGCAACATCTGAAAATATGAAAAATAAATCATAATTTCACATAAAAATCATGTACAATAATTTCAAGAAACCATAGCAACACTCAGGATGAAATAAAAAAATAAATTTTTATATAAAAAAGTTACTGATCAATCATAATCTAGGGATTGGGTTTCAGAACAAATCAGTAGAAGAAGATATGCAAGGAAAATTTACATGGTGACCAAAAATACACATATAATGTAATTTCTGTTCCTTTAGGTCATTTTAGTTTATAAGATGTGTTTGTGGAACAACAAGAAAAACTGTCAACAGCTCAAGACACTGAGCAGATTTGAAGAAAATGGCTTTAACTTGTACAGGGTAGCCATATCTTCTTCACCTCATTTTATTAAATAACTCTAAAATATTTTTCCCATTATCTAATATATAGCATTGGTATGAAAGAAAGAACTAAGGCAGTGAAATGGATGTGCAAATGAAATCACTTGGGGTCTAGAAGTTCAAATATCAGGTAATTTCTTTTTCCTTCGGTACCTTCTGGTTTATGAGATGTTTCTAGGTGGAAGAGTGACAAGGTCTGTCAACAACTCATGAGACTTGAGTAGATTAAAAGATAAATGGAATTAACATGCACCGACTTGCCATATTCTCCAACTCACATTATTAAATAGCCAGACACCAGCAAAAAAGACAACTACCTAGATATATGCTTGAGTTCAAGAATAAAAATTCACAAAATATAACTTATGGTGTTAAGACTTAAAAGTAATATCAGATTTTGGCAAACAAAGTCAATGTGCCATCTCAACAGCAGCAGTTATATAAACAATGGATGTTACATGAACAACAACTTTGGCAATACATACCCATCTTGCCATGGCCAATGTCAACAGTGCAGCCTGAGATGCGCCCTACTGCATAAAGTGACAGTACTGCTTGTTCAGATGCATAAAAGCCAGATATATTGAATTTTTCAAACATCATTTGCACCAGTTGCTCTCTAACAGCCTGTTCCACAAGCACTTGTATTAGTGACGGAATCATAGAAAAAAGAAAAGACTTAAAACAATTAATATTTCTATTCCATATCATTGAAAACACACATGAACACTTGCATGGTTAAAATTGAATCATAATTCAAAAATCAGCACCATCATTACAGCAATGGTAAAAATCACATCTATATCCAAAATATGTTCTTTCAGACTCATATTTCAGAGGCACATCTTTTCTCCTTCGTTGAGCCAGATGTTTGAGAAGGTCATAAGTAACTTGGTGTAACCACTCAGGAAATGAGACCTAAAAATGCTAGACTATTGTGTTCATGCACATGAACATGTAATGGACCATGGAAAATCCTATAAATGCTAGAGCACCAAAACTTTAAAATCACTCAAACACTAAGTGCATGTCTACTCAGTATTAAGACTCCCCCCCTTTCAATTTTTTTGGAAGTTTCAAAATCACATGAATTAACTATATTCTTAATCAAGGCACAAAAAGCAGCATGCGTTATAACAATAGCAAGTACTCCATTTGATTAGCTACACATGGTTTTGATAGTTAATTACTTTTTGTTGGAGCTATGACACAATTTCTCGAAATACAAATCGGATATTAGAGAACTATCAAAAGGGTCAGATCATTATTCAACTTCAGCCAGTTGAGAGCTACACAGTTCTTTGTCTAAGCTCCTTCCATACAAGGTTTGATGTCATTCATAGCTCTCATCAGGTCCACCAAGCATTTATGAAGACCTTCATGGTCGCATTAAATCTATCTCCAACTACACATAAAATACAATTTGCCTTCTCTTCCCGAATACCAAGTATTAACACTTCTAGTTGCACTGCTTATAATATATTAATGCACAAGCTTTGCACTACAGAAACTCATAAAACAACACTTAACCAGAAGGGTAAAGCAAAGGTTGTTGAACTTTCAACTTTAATTCATATTAAAGTGATTCACATAACCTTGGGAGTTGACAAGGGTTCTGTAAATAAAATTTGTCCTTCATTGCCAATCTCCCAATCCAGACCAGTGTATAGTACATGGCTTAGTAGATCTTCCATGGCATCCCAGTTACTGATAAATCCTTGGACAACAGGATCAACAGTCACACTCTCAAGCAAGGAAGCATCAGTGAATGATTCATCTGCAGGTACTTGTTTCATTTGAGATGGAATTACCTAAAATGCAGATCA